>JAHBCN010000824.1:0-77500 GCA_019359885.1 Listronotus oregonensis | reverse complement strand
CTATTAAAAAACTTGACAAACTTTTTGATTTATTATCTTAGTGGAAATAAACACGAAACAGTGCTTTGGGTTACTTAATAAATTATTATTCAAGCTTATTACGTCTGGTTTAGGGACTTTCCAACGTTAAACATTTGTATAAAATTGTGGTGCTATAGATTTTCCTTTATTATATAAAAAAGCAATAACCAGCATTTTAGTTTTTTGAGAAATTAAAATTGCTCAATATATTAGGAAGCCCATATTATCCACTCATATTAGTAAAAATAGGGCAAGCATCTCGGAATGGGAAATAGTTAGTTATAAATTTGTATAAACCTTTATTTTGACAAACCTACTTATCGTAGGGTGTCCGCTACTGCCGATATCTAAGGTCAAAGGTCCATTTTTTTTAAACTTTTTTTTCAAATATCTCGTTTCCTATATGATAAATATTGTAGAGGATTAGATTTTTTACAACATTTGTTAATAATTTTTAGTTGTCTTGAACCGGCTTTCCGATCGAGGGCAGAGAGGATGCAGTGTTTAACTATTTAGAGTATCATTAAAAGTCAACCGGTAGTCCCGATTAAAACCACGCCTTTAATATTAATAAATAAATCATTCTAAATAATTTGCATTTTTTATTAGCCAAAACGTTATATTTAGGATTTTTTTCCATTTATTGAGTATATTAAAAAGTTACTAAAAGATATAATTATTTTTTTAGTCTAATCTAATTTATATTCATTACTTTTAAACTAAATAAAAAAAATCATTAAATTTCTAATTATTGTTTTTAATAAAAAACACCATCCCATACATTTATGAACGATAAAATTGAAAATTATAAGTAATAATAAGAACCTTAAGTTCTAATTTTTATTTTTTTCTTTTTCTTCATCATCGTCTGCCGATCGCTGCAAAATTTTAAATTCCCCTTCGTTCTCGTCTCCAACATTTGTTTTTAGTTCTTCCAGGATTTCGGGGTTAAAGATACCATCTTCATTAACATTACTCTGATATGGTGAAGCATTGAGACACGCTTGTCCATTACACTGACCGCGAGCTAAAGAGAACTGCGATCCTGCTTTTCTGCATCCACATCGCGAACCACAAGCATTCTTGCAGTTGCAGATTATTGTGTTAAGCAATTTCTCTGGAGCTGGTGGTAAAATTGTCGTAATAGACTCCAGAAATTTATCACGCATTATCCAACCCCAATTCTGGGGTGCCAAATCATGCCCTGACCAAGTCTGAACTGGATTATAAACGCAACTGAAATGTTGGTAAGCTGCTGCACTCGTTGGTGAAAGATTTAATAACTGCACAGCTTTCTTTACTTGAGAAACTGTGCATAGCTAAGACGATAGATACTGTCCTCAGATTTTGAAGCATTATAGATTGCCAACAAGGTTTGCACTTTATTCTTAAATAATGTTTAAACCGGGCAGTTTTCTTCTTTAAATGCGGCAGCAAGTTCATTCAAATTTAGAAGTTTCTCGAATGTTCTTAAAAATGTTTTTTTCTTTTTTAAAGAGTGCAGAAGTCGTGTCACAGCTACTTACCGCGTGCAGAGACAAAATGTGTTTTTAAGAGTTATATGCTGGTTTAATCATATAGGATTTTTTTTTGTTTTTTAATAAAACGCATAACTAAGATACTCTATTTAAAAAATTAAAAAAAAACTGACATTTTCAAGTAAAATATTTATATAAAACATTTTTTTAATTAAATAAATAATTCTATTGAAAATTCTAATAGCTTTTCTTAGTTTTCCCCAAATAATGTAAATGTTGGTTGGTTTCTTGCTGCATAACAAGGTCCAATAAAGACTCTGGGTTTTAAAGGGTTATTACGTTTTGTGAAGTAAAGTTTTTTTAATCGTTGGCTTTCTTAGGTTAATCTGTTTTTTCATAAGATTAATAATTAAAAAAAAGTAATGACTTAATTCTAAAAAGAATGATTTTTGTCTCGTAATTTTTTTGGCGTAGAATTGAGGAAATAACGAAAAAACTGCTTTTATACTGACGAACAAAATTTATTGATTCACATCAATATGCATAGGTTATGGTGAAAATATAAATTTAATTTAATTATTGTAATTAAAAATTAAAGCGACAACACGACATACCTTTTCGATGGTACCTACCTACTACATTAAATATTTTAAAAATGAAAAAAAAAATTAAAACGTTGTAGAAAATACGGATGATTGCTTATTTATTATAATAACGAGTGCCTACTCTATTTTTGAACACAGGATATTGAATTATTAACAGCTTTCTTTTCTTTAATGATACCCATGAAGGAATATAACTTTTTATAAAATTTAATGAGCAAGTAAGAGAGCGTTTAAGTATTATATAATGAATTTGGGGGGGAGGGAGGGTCTTGTAAAACCTTACAGGGACGGAAGGGGGGTTTGAACTGCGCGTTACATAACATTGTTTTTAGGTAAAAATGCTCACTTGGTGGTTACATAACGTTTTACGAGGGGAGGGGGGGTACAGAAAAACGTTACGGCATGTCACATGGAGGGGGTCAAAAATCTCCAAAAATTGTGTTACGTAATCCTTAAAAATTCCTTTTGAGGTTTTTTATTTTTTTTTTATTTTGGGACAGTCCACAAAGGTTAAGGCCTAAGTACTAACCCAAGCAGCAATTTTAGTCGTTGCTAACACGCCGCGACTATTGTTGGGAACTCTAAAGTTGTGGTTACTATTGACGGGAACGTCGTAGCTACGGTCCCATTACGTGCCTACGATAAAAATGGGGAACATTTTGAAGGTGATAGTTTCGTAAAAATTACTACCTTGGAACTTATACCGGTACGTCGCACTTACGTTCCAACTACGTAGACGTAGCGGCGTGGTCACCGCTACCCGAGCCGCTACTTTATAAGATTTGTTCCCGCCTACTTGACTTGACGTATTTGCTTTTTCTTTGTCTTACATATTTAGAAAGAGCTTAATAACATCTTCCGTCATTATCCAGCCTCCTCAACTATAATGGAAGTAATATTTTTATGTTTAAGTAAATATTATCGCTTGTAAGGTACAAAAAACTTTGCTGATTCACGAGCTTCGAGTACATAGATAGATTCATAAAAACAACGCGCCCTCTCAAAATATACTTTTCAACACTTTTCTTTTCGGGCAGGCAATGACAAAGATGTATAGATTTGGTAAGATTTTTTTTTACCATTTCCACTAATTATATGAGTTTAGTTTTGCTTTAATTTATAATTTGTGTGGTTTTTTGACGATTCCATAATTGTAATACTATTAGGAAATTAAAATAAATGTAATGGCGTCCTAGATTTTGTCAGTAAATATGGCGCATTTTATAGAAATTACTTTAAAGTTGTATTTACTACATAAGGTGTGTTTAAATTTACAATTTTATCACTTTAAAGTCATTATTACCATTAAGTAGAATATCAGTTGTAGATATTTCAAACCATATAGTCGCAATAACTACAAAACCATCTCAAAGTTGTCGAAGCCACGATAAAGTTCCCATTGTTACTATAACGTTCCAATTGGAACTTTAACCTATAATTAATAAGTGCATTGTAGCGTTTTGTGCGAGGTGCAAGTATTTTAACCTTGTTTGCAAAGATACATTAACAAAAATGTCGTTTTTAAAAATTATGGCCATACAAGAAAGGCGTGGCATATATTTTATGGTTGTTTCACATTTCACAGGTTTAATATCTACCAGCACCTTAAACACCTTATTTTTTTTCGGTGTCCATTTGTTGTGGGTATAAAATCGAATGCAATTGTAGTATGCTTTATTTTCGTACATTGTCAATCTGTGTCTCGGAAAGGTATAGTTTAATGTTTTTGTAGTGTAATCAGCTTAAGACTCGCTACCCCTAAATAACAATCTGTTTTTACAAAGAACAATAAACATTACTGTTCTAAGCTGCAGCAACAGTTAGAAGACCATTTTGTTTAAATTTACCTCTGCATGTCTCCGTAAATTTAAGACCAAGAATCATTCTTTTATTTATTCAGCATAACATCTAACAGGCATCCATTTATAAGACATTTACCATAATATATAACAATTATTGAGTAAACAAATAACAAACAACACTAATCAATGAATGAAACCCAACCTAACCCTAATTATTAGTCAGTAAATTATAAAACAATAAAGTCCTAATCACTTTAGAATATTGTTCGGCACTTATTGCAAATGTTTCCAGTTCGTCAAAAAGTTGGTTATATTGGCTGCGCATTGTGTAAATAGGCGATCTTCTTATTTGGTTGTTGGCTGCCCTTGCAAGATAAAACAAAGAATTAGATCTCGTGTTCTTATTTGGTACTCGAAGGTTTAACTTACTTACATGTTCCTCGCAGTCCACTTCATTTCTACACAATCTAAACAGAAACTATAGTGCAAGGTAGGTTTACATCTGTTAAGTTTTTACTTGTGAAAGGCAAATCTAAAAAATACATATTATATTTTAAAACATGTCTTTTTCAATATAATATACCAAGTAACTGGTAGATAAGTATTCAAAAAAAATTAAATACAATTAAAGAGTGTAATTAACCACAAACTTAGTAAATGTACAGAATAATGGCGAAAAAATACTAAATACACATTCTGTAGTACATTAATGCACTTTTAGATTCCTTATAGAATTTTACCAATATTCTTATAGCATATACCTAAAGTTGATCGGTTCTAAGTATAAGCAACTTAATATTGACATATTTACTTTCTTGATAAGAAATTACTACCATTAAAATCACACAAAAATTTTAATTTACTTACTAATAACTGTGTAACTACATCCAGAGTTGTCAAGAGTCACTGGTGGACTTAAAAACCGTGTCTTTGTTATCCAAGGTATAATAATGCAAACTAAATGGAACAGCTACAATAAAAAAATACATGTAAGTAATAGCAACATTTAGGTATATATCATATTTCTCACCTTACCTTCTTTTATTAATCGTCTTTTTCATTTTTGGTTAGGATCTAATAATCACATGCTTTGTAATTTTTCTGGAATCCACATATAAAAATCATCTTTTTTAACATGCTCCCAGCAAATGACAGAATTCTTATGGGGAACGCAACTTTTTGGTCTATTGCGCACTAAAGACTAATTTAAACTACACGACAAAGCCCTACCAAAGACAATATAATAAAAACAGCCAAAACCTATAATATATTAACTCCGTACACAAATTTATGCAACTGCAAAAATAACACCATATAAAAGCTTCGACTTGTGGCATGACTCTGTCCACAGCTGATAATGCTAGTAACTTTAAGTGTTACCCGACAGGGCCGCCAACACAAGCCGTACTTTTCACACCCTCACGTCTTGGACTTTTGCTATCCCTGCTCTCACCGATGTCATAACCCCTTTAGATTAATAAACTCTGGGCGGCACTTCTGGGTATACTGAAAGTGGGTGTCAATTTGTCTATTTTAAATAAAACACCCTATTTAGGTGTATTATTACATTCATAGATTCTACACAATATTTCAGACAGATTTTAAACAATATGTCCCACACCAAAATCTACGAGTTTTATTAATAAAAAGTGTTATAGTAAATTAGATATCTACCTACTTTAGAGGTAATAAAAACGGGTTAAAATTAAAATTAATTTCAAACATAAGTAGATCGGTATCTTGATGATGCTCATAGATCAACATGCCAAAAGGGCCACACACGTAGCAATAAATCGTTGCGATCGGATATTGCACAGATAAATCGAATATCTTCGTTCCGTCCACGCGGAACTGTTATTTATCATCATTTTTTAGTTGTTTCTCATGCGAACAAAAACTGACAAACGACGTAAAACTAACGGTTTTAAAGTCTAGCCTCCTTATTAGGTTAAAATAACCAGAGCATATTTGATAGATATTTTGGCCCTACGTAAGTATATAGTGTTTGAAAGCATTTTATAATGCTGTAAAGAATTAATTTATTAAAATAAAAATTATTTGGGCTTTCAGCCCAAATGGTTCCAGGATATGGAACTTGTATATGTTTACTTAGTTGAACCTTATTATTTCCTGGATCAACAGAAAAATAATTTTAGAAATCCAAAAAAGGTGCGTTTGTCGGTAACAAATCTATCGCGATTTTTAGGATATGAATGCAGGTTCATTTTTATCTTTTTAAAATGATTTTTTTATTAAAAAGCGATTTTTTTTATTTTTAAGTGCATTTTATAGAATTTTATAGAAAAATCTGCTAGTCTATGTCATGACGCCTGAATTGATTGGACTCATCTGACAAGAAAGCCAAAGTATTTTTTATTAATAACCTCTTTTAGTTAACTGTGGTGTAGAAATTAAGAGCAGGAAGCATACCAACTACTTATAAACGGAGAAGTGCTACTGGTACCTAGTTCTAAACTATATTTGATACACTGGCGGATGGGCATTATAAAATCCAATAGGGCAAGGCAAACAAGTAGCAAAAAATAGCCTTAAAATATGAGGATAATATGATGCAGGGAACACAGAACAAACAAACAAGTTTGATGGAAATATGTAAAGTGAAAGCATTATAAAAAGTAGCAGAAAAGACAAAAAAAGGTTAGCCTAAGTAAGTAAGCTGTTAAAGTTCGCAGAAAGGCATACAACGTAGCGAGGTCTGCAAAAACTATAAATACTTTCTTTGGTGGCTGCAAATATATTTAATGGTATAAATAAAACAATAAAACAAGTCATGCAATAATTTTTGTTTTAGTATTAATACAGATATTTTTAACTGCAATGTTTTAATTTAAAGATATGGGTAGTACATCCTGCAATGATCCACTTAAAAAGCATAGCTATTGTAAGGAAGGAGGTATCGATTATTACGTAATAAAAACATTATACAAATTATATTTTTTAAGAAAATAATAAACTGCAGTTATAACAGTAAGGGACACATACTATTTTTTGAAGGGGAGAGTAAATCTGCTTTAGTGGCCTCCTCGATCTCCAGACATTTCCCCTATTGAACATGTATGGGATATGATGGAAAGAAACACGAACATTGAAGACACTACGAAACCAAATTCAGGTGGCCTGGTATAAAATACACCAAGAAGGCATCAATCACCTAATTCAATCAATGGCGCGACGACTTAACGAATTTGTAGCGAACAGAGTATGCTCAAAATTACAGCACTCCCGCTAGGTGTTACATTTTCTATGTCACTTAGTATATATACAAATTTTAAGGGGTCCGCAAAAAAAGAATATTTAAAAAAACCAATTTCAATACCCAGAGGCATTTTTTTAAATTTAATTTTTCGAATGAAATCCTTTTAAAAATATTGTGTAAAAATTTAAGAAAGATCGAAGCAAGACTAACGAAGATACAGCAGTAAAGTAAGCCGATAAAACTCGCTTATAAACGTTTAACACAAATTTTTTAGTGTTTAAAACTTTAAAGCGTTTTTTCCACAACTCCTCATAACTTTAAAACTACTGCACAGATCCTTTTAAAATTTTGAACACTATTATTGTACATAACCAACGAGGTAACGCGGGAAAGTTTTTTTTTAAGATTTGTTATTATTTTTTATTTCGCAGTAACAAATTTGTCGATTTTTTTGTCAAAAATCACGCTTTTTACTTTAAAGTGTTCCCAAAAAGTGAAAATTTAAAATTTCGAAAAACCCCTTCCCGCGTTTACCTGGGGAAAGAGGAACTTTTTTCTGAGATGCTTCCAAATAATTGCTGCTATTGCCGTATGTTTTGATATTTTTTAACAAAAATTTTACTTAAAATTCTTTAAATGTTATACTTTAATGTAGCATTAGTTCTAATAAATATTGTGTCTTTCAAAAAAATTTCTTGCACGAATTAACGTTACCGCCTCCTTAACAGAACAAATTATTAGACTAAAAATTTGTGGAAAACAATTTAAGTAAATATGTTTAGCAGTACATTTTTTATAAGTATGTGACCAATTAAATTCCCCATTCACTTTCTAAATTGTTTTTTAAAGAGAACATTGGCAAATAAAATTAATGGCAATCAATTTCTTTGTCATTGATGTCTGTAAACAAAGAAATAAAATGTTTTACAGTCAAAATATTCTGGCAACCAATGTCAAAAACATTAAACTAAGCTACCAAAAAAAAAGCCATTGTCAGAATTTATTGGGACATACCTTACACATCGTTATTTTCTTTAAATGGCCATGTAAAGCCAGTAGTTTACAAAAGGAAGGTAAAATCCTCAATATTTTACCACGTGCGCACTGGTGATGCATCTTGCATTTACCGAATTACAGGCTAAGGCCACATTTACAATGAAATTAAAGAGACTACGTGTACAAAGAGTTTAATTGTTTTAAATTTTGAAAAACTAAACATCTTTTTTAAACGTGTGTTAGTATTTCAATCAATGGGTAATTTATAAGAAGAAATATTTTTATTTAGACAAAAATTAAAAATTAATTTTTAAAATAGGTTTTTTATTAAAAGCCAAATTTATTAGTAACTAGTTTATTTTATATGAAATAAATTTTTATTACAAAATTACTGGCTTTAGATATGGAAGGGACGAATGTTGTAAAATTTTAATACATCCAAACAAAGTTACAAAAAGTGTAAATTTTGGATTTCATATTTTTATTATTTTACTTTTTTATTTATAATAAAACCATTTTTAAATATTTGTTTAATTTATCTTTTATTAGCCAAAACAATTCTTGTACCGTTTTTAATATCTGTACCGAAAACCATACTAATTTTTTGTGAAAAAAAAAACATTAACATTAAAAAATTATAATGATAAAATTTAAACGTTTTGTTACAACAGTTTTTTTAAATGAATCGTTTTCATTACTAACAATGCAATTTATGCTGAAAATTCTCATCCCCAAAGATATTACAAGGCAACTACAATTACCACAAAATTTAAATAACATTTAATAACATTCAAGAAAATTACCACTACATGCAATATTAAGAAACCTTTGCGATATAAGGCCTCAAGGAGCAGTTGCCAGTTCTGATAAAACTCTATAGAAACAAGGAATACAGAAAACAATCTATGGAGCTGAGCTGAAACTTCTGTTTTTAACAGGTACAGGGGCTATAAGAACTGATGATTTTTGCGAACACTAGACCTGTCATTTTTTTTTCTGTACAGATAAGAACGTAGAAAAAAATCATTTGTAGGTATTTTTCGTTTGTCTACTCCAACTGTACTATTTACAGCCAGACAATTATTGTTTGGTTTTATACCCATTCTGTGCAACGTTAGTCTTAGCTGACACAGAACAAGTTTTAAAAAGTGTGGCAAGTGTATAAAGGGAAAATGTACACCTTTCATTGCGGACTTTATACTAATATGCTTTTATTCAAACTCTATTAAAAAAAAATGTCATACTTCTTCTTACTGTGCAATGCTCTATTCAGAGAGTAGGTGCCCTCTCGTACATATCTATGTTGCGTACCATTTGCTGTTACACAGATGTGCGGGACCATCGGCTTAACATGCCTTTCATGCCATCAAGCCATCAAGCATTATTTGACGTGTGACAGTTTGGTATGGTTTTTAGGCCGGGGCTATCATTGGTCCGTTTTTTTTTTAAATAAAGACAAGCAAGCTTGATGACAAACAATGATTGATGTTTTTTATAGTATGAGATAATGGACATGGATGTAGACAATATGTGGTTTCAATAAGATGGTGCAACAGGCCATGCAGCACAAGTAACATTGAATTTATTGCGTACACTCTTTGGAGAAAGGATTATCTTACGGAATGGGGTCGTAAATTGGCCACCAAGATCAAGCGACTCGACCGGCCAGTTGCGCCCATTGCCATTTCATTTCTGCGATTTTTTATAATGTCTTTAACTCTTGTTCTTCTACGTATTTCCTCGTTTTTGAATTTGTCTCTCAGACTTACTCCCAGCTTAAATTAACTTAAATTTAAAAAATGTAATATATAAATTCCAAATTCAATAACTTGTTTTTTTTAAATATAAAATATTATAATATTCTGAATATATATGTTACTCTCTGATGCTTATTCATTAATGAAAAAAACCATTCGTTATTTTCACAATCCATTCTGATTTTGCTAAACTGCGGTCAGTATGGTACTGTCATTTTGAAATCCCCGTCACTTGTGCTAATACGGTTTCTTAAAATTAAAATAAAAATTGTTAGTTATTTTGGGCTCGGTTTAACAATATTTAGTTACCACCATAACCAAAAGTTAAATACCATAGAAACTACTAAGTGCCTAAATAATATTAGTGTTGTTAATGTAATTAACTCAAATTATAAATAGAGAAAACAATACAAAAAAAACAAAGCACAAGTTTATCTTTTTTAATTTATAAAATACGTTTCTTACTTTTATGTACACTGATTTTAAAATTTTAGTTTGACTGTAAATGGTGTTAAAATGTACATTCTATTTTTAATTTTTTTTCAGGACTAAAATGGTGATACGTACATCCCGCATTTACTGGATTATTTGTAATAAAAATTGATTTTGTTTTTATTTTTCTCTATATTTTGTCTATGCAACTACACTTTCGGACCTTTTTGAGAGAAAGCATATCTTGATTCTTGTTATATACAGGGTCCTCATAAAGGTCCGTAAACCAAGTGACCAAAAATGATGCGGGTTGCCTATTCAGAGGTTGAACAAAATTTAATTAAATAACCCTAATAATATTAAATGGTGCCGTGCATTTTAAAATCGGTTTTTAAATGTCAAAAACTTTTGTTTTTTTAAGGTTAGAAAATATACATTTATTATTTTTTTAAGTAATTGTTATTGGTACCACGGTATTACAGCCTTTTTGGATAATTTTTGCATGCATTTAATTTTAAGTCTCCTGTATGTCAATAATTTAATTTGCTATATTTAGGTATGAAAAATGTTGGGTTTAGCGAAGGTTTGTTATATTTTTTATTATATCTTTGGATTTTCGATAATTTAAACTTAATAGGAAAATTCAAGTCACGTTAACTCGAAGTTCACACAGTATGTTTAAATTAATTAAAGTGAAACTCATTGACTTAGATTTTTTTGTACATTGATGATGAGTTACACCACAAAAGTGTTTTTTTACGTCAACTATTACAAAATAAAGAAAAATAGGATAATTATTACATGCTTAAAGAAACTAAGATGAAACAATTTACACAAAATTTCAATTATTTAAACATTATTACAGTAATCAAAAATGAAATATCAATAAAGGTATGTGGATTCTCCGTGGCCTAAGTTTGGTAGGTCTGACTCTATAAACGTAACTAGACAAATAAAACCAATCTTTATCAGAGAAGAAAGTAGGATTCAAATTATCATTAAACCATTGGCAAAACAGCACCCTCTTTGGAAAATCTGATGGAAGGAGTTTTTGCCACATTGTGACCTTAAATGGACGCATTTACAATTTTTTGGTAAGTGTTTTATGGCAAGTACCAACAGACATTTCTAAAAAAATGCATGACAATGAAAACATAAATTTCAATTTTAATTTAAAATAGTATTCTTACCGGTCTAAGCAGACAACTTCTCCACCGATTTGTTAGGGCTGTGCTCCATTCGGACACGTATTTCATCAAGAACAGGTTCTGTAAGCACGGTAGGCCTTCCAGTGGACTTTCCCTAATAAATGCAGTTTTTGTTTTTAAAGCGATTGATTAGCACATGTCTGTGATGGACCAATATTTCGTACTCAACAAGATTGTCAGCAAATCTTTCGCTAAACTGGTCCATGCAACTTTGAAGAGAATATGACCAAGTTTCATCCTCATTACGAGTTGCACTTCTAAAATGTGTCATTACTATAAACGCATCTTGTTCCGCAGTTCACATTTTAAACGTTTTCTAAAAGTAAAAAAAACAGTTCTATTTACGTAACCTCGATAACAAAAACACATGTAACTTACCTTTAAAACTTGAACAGTAGTTCTCAAAAGAACTTTTATCAGTTGCGAGGTTCGTTTTAAAAAATAATAATAATAAATCTAAAAATTCTTCAAAAAAACTATCTAAATGACCAACGTCAACAATAAAGAATTCTGTTGGTAGTGTTAGTCAAGTCAACTGGCAAACAGAGCTTGCTGTGTTGCCAAGCTTAATTTTGCCTCATAAAAGGTGTTTTTTCGGAATTTTAACATTTCAGGAGGTTATTATAATCAGTAATTTTGATTTACACATTTTCCTGTTTGTTCGGAGTTTAGAAGCCAGTACATGGTCACATAAAAAAAATAAATGTGGGCATAATTTATGAAGTATTTTCCTACTTGGCAACATTGTTAATAAGAAAAAAACCAAGCAGTGGAGCCACTATTACAATCCAAAATCACGTGGTTTACGGACATTAATAAAGACACCGTACATCTTTCTAAAGGGTTTTTAGCAAATACATGCCTGCCACCTTGTACATCCAACAATTCTTGTGTTTTTACAGATAAAGCTTGGTCTAATATTCACTGCTTTGTCAAGATATTTTGTCTATTATAAGGTCGACATTTAACTGAATGTCGGGCTACTTTAAAGTAGTACTTAAATCTAAAAAAATATATTACAGGAAAAATTCGATGGAATCGAGTAATCTAAAAAATAGGTAAGATAAACTTTCGTAAATTTAACTTCCACTAGTCATTAAGATAGCTCGTGAGTTAAGTATAAAAAGCACACTAAAGGTAACCGGTATTTAGTAAAAGGTACATAGTAGCGTCAATGAATACATAAAACTGCCAAAATTTGGAAGCCCCCAAGAATAGCTCCGATTTTGATATATATTTTTTTAATAATTTTGATATTCAGTATTAATTAGAAATGAAAAACCTTTTAAAGGGGGCAAACAATTATCTATATTGTTTAAATAATATTTATGTTATTTTAATAAAACATTTTTTTTTAATCGCTGTAACTTTTTATATATTAATTTTCGTCATTTTTACACAAAATCTTTTTTGTAGATAATTAAATTTGCTGCAAAAGTAGTTTTATAATAATTAATCGATTTTTTTATAGTTTCAAAGATATCGTAAACTTCAATTTCTGAGAGCAGAAATTTTACTCAATTTCTGGACTGTAATAATTCTTATGAGGCATTTTTTATATATCATAAAATGAATCTACATAACAAAATGAAAAGTATATATATTTCTTTAGGATTTAAACAACTCTGAAAAACGTATTTTATATTAAATAAGTAAGAACGTATTATAAAATTTAAATAAATAAAATTTTATAAAGAGTTATTTATTCGTACTTTTAAAATATTTTAATAAATGTCAAAAATTGTCTGCTTTACGTACATATACAAAAAATATGAAATTAAATTTTCATTTATATTTTTTGTATCGGAGATTTCATCTACTTTAAGTGGTGGGTGGTTATCGCAGTCACTTCCACTGCAAACACAGCAAGCCGGTGAGCAATGAAGGCCAATTTTTGTGCAGCTGATGCTGATCCGCATCCTGTTTTGCAGGAGCAAAATATGATTTTTAAGACGTTTTCAGGTGCCGCTGATTGCGTTATTTTTACTGGTTTTAAATAATCGTCAACCCCATTCTTCACGTGGAATTAGAGAATTAATTTTTTATTGCTGGACTTATAAGTAGGCTCTTTTGATATGTTGTTTTGCTGCATCCTGTGTTGGAGGTAGTGAATGAAGTTGTACACTTTTATCTTTTGAAGCTAATGCTATGGAAGTTTTAGCACCATACATTGTGAGTATACAACTTACACCTTTATTGAAAAGAACTTTATCAGTTTGCTTGTCAACGATAAAGGTTTCAGGTGCCGCACGTAATTTATACCATTATTAAAAATTTAAATAAAATTATTTTTACCTTTATTATAAAAGGCGGAGGTGGTATCACATCCAGTGAATGCATAAATAAAGAAAAGATGCTCTTCTTTGCTATTCCCATATTTACTTAATATAGTTTTTGTTGAATAAACTCGCTGGAAGGCATTATTTTTGAGTAGTTTTAAAAAATATTTCTTTATCATCCGGTGTTAAGAGTCTACTTACAAGTCCAGCAATAAAAAAATAATTCTCTAATCCCTCCTGAAAACTGGGGTTTGCAAAAAGACGATTATTTAAAACCAGTAAAAATGATGCAATCAGCAGCACCTGAAAACGTCTTAAAAAACATATTTTGCTCCTGCAAAAAAGGATGCGGTTTAGCATCAGCTGCAAAAAAAGTGGCCTTCATTGCTCACCGGCTTGCAGGGTTTGCTGTGGAAGTGACCGCGATAACCACCCACTACTTAAAGAAGATACGCAATATATAAATAAAATCTAAATTTCCTATTTTTTGTACATGTGAGTAAAGCAGAAAATTTTTAACATTTAATAAAATATTTTTTAAAAAACTGATAAACAACTCTTCATTAAATTTTATTTATTTAAATTTTATATTATTTTCTTAAATATCTAATAAAAATTATGTTTCTCGGAGTTGTTTAAATCCCAAAGAAATATATACATAAATTTTTAATTTTGTTATGGATATTCATTTTATGTCACCATTATGTAAAAAATACATTATAAGCAATTATAACAGTCCGAAAAATGAGTAAAACTTACGCTCTCAGAAATTGAAAATCACGATTGCCTCGAAACTATAAAAAAATGACAAAATTATTAAAAACTGTTTTTGAAGAAAATATAATTATCTACAAAAAAGATTCTGTGTAAAAATGGCGAAAATTAATATTTAAATAGTTCCAACAGAATTTTTTTTTTAATTTAAATATCATAAATATTTTTTTAACTTATTTAATATTTATAAAGTTACTGATTTAAATAATATGGAAAAAAAATTATTAAAAAAAAAATAAAATCGGAGCTGTTCTTGAGGACTTTCAACTAAAATGCTTTATTAACACTACTAATAAAGAAGACGCTAAAAATTATTTAATGGAAAAAACTTAACCTATTTAATGGGCCAAAGAACAAAAAAACAGTTTTATAAGTAATTTAAATAGTAAAATATTTATGCGTAAATATAACTACCCAGTTAAAAGCAACCTGTACATTTGGCAGCAAATAAAATTAAATATAAGTACTTCTACACATTTTTACAAACTAAGTTATAAATCCCCAGAATAAAGCCCGGCACTTTAGAAAATAAAGAGCACACATGCGGCAAAAGTTCACAAAAGCGTAAAATCCTTAATATTTTACAACGACCGGGATGATGCATCCTGCATTTGTCGAATTACAAACGAATGCCATGTTCACACATGTGTGGTAAATCTAAAGCTGGAGGACTTATTCTAAATCATAGTTTAACTGTTTTGTGGCCAAGTTAAATCTGAAATCTAACACGAGTCAAAGGATCACATTTTGTTAATGATTTACCATAATTAATTTTTTACTTAATAAAGCACAACGTGTTTGGTATATTAAGTAATTACAAAACATATATTGTTATTTTTCTTTCTACTTATTTTTAACATAAAAAATATAAAAGCAGTTTTTTTCTTACTCAAGATGTTTTCGGCTTATTTTGGTACCTTTTATATGTTAACCATAAATAATGTGACAGGTGAAGCTCAACCTATTGTTTATGACTTAGGCAAAATAAGTTACAAAAACAATCAATTATCACCTTAGGCTTTTTTAACTGATGCTGTTTACTAAATTTTTAGTTGTTTTGTTATAAAAATTGTAATAAAAACATGCAGAAAAGATTAAATGCCACAATAGCTTCTTGTTTTTCTATTGTAACGGACAAATAAAAACCCTTACTTTCTAGTAACATTCATGATTTTTATGAAATGTACTTACTTTTGAAATAGAACTTGTCATTTTTTTTTAAACTTTAAGATATAAAATTTATTACAATTTATTGTGTTTGCGTTACGTGCGTGGCTGCAGACAATAACTATTTACTACCGGTAGCTAAAAAGTAAAATAATAGAGAGTTGCTTTTTACGCTTAAAATAAAAGAAAGACAGGCAGTACAGCTGTGTGTTTGGTGAAGTTCACCATAGCTGGAAAATTCTCTAATTTTATTACGTTAAGAACGTAAAAAATTCTATAACATTTCCGGCAAATTCACCAAAATGTTTCTATTTAAATAATTTGATGGAATATCGGTTTCCATGGTAGCTAATGCTACATTTTCAGTGTTAGCACAAGAAAATTGGCTATCACATCTTTTCTCTGTAACCAAATAAAATTATAAGGTTTTGACGAGGAGTACATTTTTTAGTTAAGTAAATTTCAAGGTAATGTTAAGTAGTGATTAAAATTATAGTTATGTGCTAGTGCAGGCGTTAACGGCAGTGATGATTAGAGGAAAAGTAATTAGTGAATGGTACTGTAGGAGATTAGCTGCAAGACAAAGGTAAAAGCTAAACTTATTGATTAGATAGTTTGTTAGTAATTAATACCGGGTGTCTCCAAAACTGTAAATACTTTTTAAGTTTGACTTTAAACTTTATAGTTTATAGTAATAAAAAACAAACTTAAATTGTATAGTTACGTCGATAAACTTACGCCTCATAGACTCCGGAAGGCGTTTCGGTTTTTCAGTGAAATTTAAATAAATTTGTTAATAATTAAAAGGGAATTTTTCGTCTTTTAAATAAATTTCGTACTTGTTTTTTCTCTCACGTTTCTTATAAATTGGGCTTTGATGAATTTATGAACAGCTGATATTGTAACTAGATTATAAGTTACGTTTAATTTTTCTAACATTTTGACAAATGAATTAAGGGTGTCAGTGCTTAATGAAAGAGTAATTTTAAACATTTCTTCTTTCTTGAATATTGTTAAAAGTAAACAAAAATTTAAATATTTGTCAAGGGAAAATTTCAGTTTGGAATTGTTGATACGCCCCCTTGGCGTTTCGAAAGAATTTGTATTGTAGTAATTCGTAAAATTTATTTTATTTAAACTTGTGTATATTTATGTGATTCTAGAGTCTTAATTAGCAATAGTCATTTTACAAATCTTAAATTTGCCCTTATTAGGTTTGCAGTTCATGTTTAGCCGATAGAAGAGTTTATTGGCAACTACTTATGGTGTGAAGGCGTAACGATTTACGTTTCCTCATTAATGCTAGATCGTTACACTTCGATCGAATCCAATTGGTTGAAAGCCTACTACGTGATTTTCGTTACAGCAAAGCTTTACAAATTATAACAGATTCCGTGTGTGGTCAAAAAGCAAGTGTAATAAGATTACACCTATGTGGCACTACGGTAGTCCATCTTGCTTAAATCACTCCTGAGTACGTATGTCGTTGCTATAGTAAGTCTCACGGATGCACTATTGTTTTTAACGCCTATTAAGCTAAAACGGCGACTACAATTTAAAAAATTGGAACAAGTTTTTTTAAGTTTAGTCAAATATTTTTTGTAATCAACACAGTAAGGAACTTAGGACGTAAAAACATTTACTTGGTGCCAAGGACATATACACAATAAATAATTTTAAGTTTTAATTAGAAAGCTATAATACATCCATACCATTTATTATTATAATTGCAAACAATTTTTTTCCTTTAAAAATATAATACATATTTTTAAAATTCTGGTTTAATTTATATTCTTTTTCTATTTAAAATTAGGCTATTTTAGGTGTTAAGTAAGATGTAAAACCAAACAAGTACTTTGACAAATTAGATTTCAAATTTTACGAAACGTTAACATTGACTTAGTAACCAACTAGGCAGATAACGTTTACTGTCGTTTGTTTTCTACATGGTCCAATATTTCGAAATTTGTTTGGTTCTGTCGCTATTGTTTGGTTATGTTACTGTTTATAATGTTGTCGTTTTACCTGTTTGATATTCTTTCTGGTTAATTGTACTAAATATTGTTATATCTAATAAAGTATAATTTCAAATTACTTACATTTTATCAAATACTACTTGGCTACCTTTGTTTTGCAATTCGTACAGTTTTGCAAATACTTATTCCATTAGTGTTTGCTTGTCCAAATTAATATCATTTAATTTTAAAGTAAGTAAATTATTTTTATGAAAGTGGTTATAGCTGTGTACGCGTAAAAATGTAATAGGTAAAAAGCTTCGTATTCGCGCAAAATTTTATTCTTAAATTCCTAGCAAAGCGCATTCGGTATTCCAAACATAATAAATTGAAGGGTTAAATCCAAAATGGTATACTTGATTGAAGACGAATGTGTAAAATTTTGCTTATAATAAATGTCATTAAACTTAGAGAAAAAGGAAATGTTTAGATAAAATTTAATTTTGTGACATGTTAAAAGCTTAAGTTTATTAATAAAAAATTTCAATATTAGTAGAATTTAATAATTATTGTTAAAAACTGTAAATCTTTTCCTTAAAATGTTAAAGACTTATTATTAAAATAAATAGCATTTTGTTCATTAAACGTACGTAAACCTTTTTAAAAAACGAATTAAATGTTTATTTAAAAAGAGGGTAAAAATAATAATTTCGAAAAAACCAACGCACCATTTCCTTAAATGATAAACATGCATTAAAAAGTAAAAGATTTAAGGTAAAATATATTTAAAGACAAAGTTTGTAATAATTAACAAGTTAAACACTGGCTGTTGTAAAAGAAATATTTAAAAAAATACAAATATTCAAGTCTCAGTTGAAAACACTAAAATATTTTTGTTCTTTTTATCTTTCCTTATTAAAAGTTTTCTAATTAATTTATTTATTATAAACTTTGTGTACTATAATAAACTACTCAACAAAAATATCGTACCATTTAATTTTTAGACCCATTTTCAAACTGCTCTAACTTTTTTAAAAATTAACTTTTTTGAATATCTAAAACGAAGTTTAAAACCAGTTTTCTTCTACTTTAAGCTGTGTTGCATTTAGTTTTAGTAAGATGAATATTATCATGATGTACAGGGTGATCAATAGAGTGCTGCAAAAAAACAAAAAAATCGAGTGTGTTGTTATCAAGGGCATATCAATATCTTCAGACTTTTATGCCAGTTTTTAAATTGAGGACCTCTGGCTTGCGATACATTTCTAAACGTCAAATTTTGGTAATCAATTCTATCAAAGCTTTAACTGGAAAATGGATTGACGGATTTCAACAAGTGTTTCATATTCGGAAAGCTCATTTCATGTAGATTTTTTATGTCCTAAGCACTTTTCGATAGGTTATAATTTTATGAATATACGTGGCCAACAAATACCAAAAACGTAGCTGATTTAGAAATCCTAAATACTGGGGTAAATTATTGAACGCCAAAGGGACCATATGTGTGTGTTTTGTTTTAAAAACGGCCAAGTTAAAGTTTGTGTCAATGTCTCAAAACGATTTCTACCATTAATCGATTTATGCTGTTTAAGTGCCTGTAAACTTATTCAGCAAAAATGCGTCGTTATTATGGCATGGGTTTGAATGGTAGGAATTCCAACAGCGTTTAAAAGTTTTAAACATTTTTAAACATAAATTAGGGTATTTGGTGTTGTACACCATGATACTGATATCCATAATTACAGCAACATTAGGTACAGAACGGCCTTGTTTGCGCAACATGTTTTAGATTAAAAAAAAAAAAATTTTTGAAAGCACTTTGTTGATCACTTCGTATATTATAGTGTACAACACTAAATACCCTAATTTATGTTGAAAAATATTTAAAACTTTAAGAAGTTGTTGGAATTCCTACCATTCAGACCTAATGCCATAATAACGACGCATTTTTGCTAAATAAGTTTACAGGCACTTAAACAGCATAAACCGATTTACGGTAGAAATCGTTTCGAAATATTGACACAAACTTCAACTTGGCCATTTTTAAAACAAAACACACACATATGGTCCCTTTGGCGTTCAATAATTTACCCTATATTTAGGATTTCTAAATCAGCTACGTTTTTGGTATTTGTTGGCCTCGTATACTCATAAAATTATAACCTATCGAAAAGTACTTAGGACATAAAAAATCTACATGAAATAAGCTTTCCGTATATGAAACACTCGTTGAAATCCGTCAATCCATTTTCCAGTTATAGCTTTTTAAAGAATTGATTACCAGAGGTCCTTAATTCAAAAACTGGCATAAACGCCTAGAGATTTTGATATGACCTTGGCAACAACCCATATTATAACGACCAAAAAAAATTACCACTGAAAGGGGACACACTCGATTTTTTTGTTTTTTTGCAGCACTCTATTGATCACCCTGTACATCATGATAATATTCATCTTACCAAAACTAAATGCAACACAGCTTAAAGTAAAAAACGCGGTTTTAAACTTCGTTTTAGATATTCAAAAAAGTTAATTTTTAAAAAAGTTAATTTTTAAAAAAGTTACAGCAGTTTGAAAATGGGTCTTAAAAGGGTCGATCTTTTGGTTGAGCAGTTTATTTTAGTACACAAAGTTTATAATAATTAAATTAATTAGAAAACTTTTAATAAGAAAAGATAAAAAGAACAAAAATATTTTAGTGTTTTCAACTGAGACTTGAATATTTGTATTTTTTTTATCTTTCTTTTACAACAGCCAGTGTTTAACTTGTTAATTATTACAAACTTTGTCTTAAAATATATTTAACCTTAAATCTTTTACTTTTAAATGCATGTTTATTATTTAAGGAAATGGTACGTTGTTTTTTTTTTATTTCAAAATTATAATTTTTACCCTCTTTTTAAATAAAAATGTAATTCGTTTTTTAAAAAGGTTTACGTACGTTTAATGTACAAAATGCTATTTATTTTAATAATAAGTCTTTAAAATTTATAGGAAAAGATTTACAGTTTTTAACAATAATTATTAAATTCCACTAATATTGTAACTTTTTATTAATAAACTTAAGCATAACATTTTACAAAATTAAATTTTATCTAAACATTTTCTTTTGCCCTAAGTTTAATGGCATTTATTATAATATTAAAATTTTACACATTTGTCTTCAAACAAGTAAACCATTTTGGATTTAACCCTTTAAAAGTTACAGCAGTTTGAAAATGGGTTTAAAAATTAAATGGTCCGATCTTTTTGTTAAGCAGTTTATATAAACCTAAAATTTTTACTTTTTAACGTATGTTCATCATTGGAGAAAATTATGCCGTAGTGGGTTTGGTTTTTTTCAGTCTATTTTCTCACTCCTGCCTAAAATATTCTGCATATGTCAAATTATCGGTAATGAAAAATACGGATAAGCATATTTTTTGGTTTTTCGAAAAATGTCGAAAATCACCTCTAATTAGGGGTTGATATGATGACGCGAAACTGAAATATATGAATAATCTTAATACGAATAAAAGTAATTCTAATTATTTTTTTTTAAATAAAATCTTAAAAATAGAAAATAATTAAGGTATTTTTATATTAATTAGGGCGTAATATAGTTGAAAGTTCACCCTTAACTTGCTAAATATGAAAAATATCAAAAATTACTTAAAAAATCTTGGAAAAACTATAAGGATTGTCCAAATAATTAGAAATCCAAATCGTGTACCTCCTACCAGTATTTATTAAGAAAACCACCCCTGTAACAAGGGGGTGAACTACCTCCGAACGTGATTATATACGAAAATATCATAGCAATATAAGAAAACTGTCGTATATTTTATAATAGATCTTATTTTTCTTATTAGAAAAATTAGGCGGATTTTATTTAATTATTTCAAACATTTTTTTTTAATCAACCCTCTTGTAGTACTTCACACCAATATTTATAGAAAATAACCACCCCTATAACTAGATTTTTAAAGTTTTTTTTTCATATTTTGCGAATGATTCACCACCTAAGGGTTAATTTTTATATAAAAAAAGTTTTGAATAATTAGGACAAGTAAGCGTAATCTTTCTGATCAAAAAAGTAAGAACTATTATAAAATCTTCGATAGTTTTTTTAAGTCCCTATGATATTTTCGTATGTATTCACGTTCGAGGGTAGTTCACCCTTTCGTTAGAGGGGTGGTTTTTTTATAGACACTGGTAAGAAGTACACGATTTAAATTTCTAGTAATTTAAAATATCTAAGTAGTTTTCCCTAGATTTGTCAAGTAATTTTTGATTTTTTTCATATTTCGGGGATTATTTCACCACCTATCGGGGTTGATTTTTATTAAAAAAAGTTTTTGTATAATTAGGACAAATAAGCGTAATTTTTTTGTTTAGAAAAGTAAGAACAATTATAAAATATTTGACAGTTTTTTTTTATTACTATGACATTTTCGTATGTTATCACGTTCGAAGGTAGTTCACCCCTCGTTGCATGAGTGGTTTTTTTTAGATACTGGTGAAAAGTACGCGATTTGAATTTCTAATAATTTAGAATATCTTAGTAGTTTTTCCTACATTTTTCAAGCAATTTTTCATTTTTTCCATATTTAATGGATAATTTAAGGGGTTTAGCGAGATTAAGGGTGGATTCTCAACTATATTGCGCTCTTATTAATATAAAAATAAATTATTTTCTGTTTGTAAGATTTTACTTTATATATAAAATACAATAAGAATCGCTTTTATTCTTATTGATATTATTCTTATATTTCAATTTTGCGTCATCATATCAACCTCTAATTAGTGGTGATTTGAAGAGTCTTTCTTGGTATTACATCTTATTAAAATAAAATTGGAATACACCTGGTGGTTCAATAATTATGTCTAAATAACCATTGGCGATCTTTGGGAGCCAATATTTCGGAAGAGCAGGCCTATTCGAAAAAAGTTCATATAAGCTCGTAGTATTCTTTTTAGGTTTTTTTTTCATATTCGGAAGATATGTAGGAAATCTTCGGAATATGTAATAAAAAGAATTACTTTTTTTTTTCGAAAGACCTACATTTTCCAAAAAATCCTGTATAAACATAAAGTTTCATAACCACCCATATGCAGGGGTAGATGATCAGATTTAGGGCCGCCAGGGGGTGTCCGCAGGGAGGGATTCTATCCCCCCTGCCGTGGTCGCTCCTGGTGGATGACCTGCTGGCCATACTCTCTCTCTCTGGGAGATCGATCTGCAGGCATATGCAGATGATCTAGTCATCCTAATTAAAGGAAACTCTGAAGAGATGATTTGGAACATCCTTCAAGAAGTACTAAACACGACACAAAGCTGGTGTCAAAGGGAAAAAATCACAATAAACCCTCAAAAAATGGTTATTGTCCCCTTCACCCGAAAGAGAAACCTGGTTAACTTGAGACCACCAACTCTGCAAGGTGAAACAATACCATTTGCGAAAGAAGCAAAATATCTGGGGTTAATCCTAGATAGCACTCTTAGCTGGAACTCGCATCTAGAAAAAGTCATCCGTAAGGCGACCCTATCTTTCTGGACATGCCCCAGGATCTGTGGCAAATCCTGGGGCATGCAACCAAAACAGATGTACTGGCTATACGTGACAGTCATAAGACCAATGATCACGTATGGCTCTGTGGCATGGTGGCGCAAGGGGCAGCAGCGGCTGACCCAAGCAAAGCTATCTAGCCTACAAAGACAGGCCTGCCTAATGATCACGGGCGCGCTGCGCTCAACACCAACGGCGGCCATGAAAGCCCTCCTAGGACTGCCTCCTAGGACCTCCTCTTGGAGAGAGATGCAAGGTGGGCAACATACAGACTCTATCAAGCGGTCAGTAACAAACCGCAGGCGTGTCATATGGAGAGCACCAGTCTCCTCAGGAATGTCCTGACCTGTGAAAGACTGGGAATGCCCTCAGACATAATGCCTACAGCAACCAATTACAACCGGCCCTACAGTGTAGTCTACCCACAAAGGGAGGACTGGAGTCGAAAAACGACTGACCTGCTCCGGGCTGACATCTGTTGGTACACCGATGGCTCCAAAACAAAGGACGGTGTTGGAGCTGGAATATATGGACAGAGGCTGAGGGCAGAGTTTTCCTTTAGCCTGGGCACTCTCGCAACCATATTTTAAGCGGAGGTATTTGCTATTAAGATGTGTGCTAGATCGCTGGATGATCGGCACTGCACACGTAAGACAATTAAAATATTCTCCGATAGTCAAGCAGCTTTTAAGGCTCTTGAATCCAGCCGGTGCAATTCGAAAATCGTCTGGAATTGCAAGGATGCGCTGACCAAACTGGGTCAAAACAATAAGGTTACACTACTGTGGATACCTGGACACATCGGCCTAGAGGGTAATGAATCCGCAGACCTCCTTGTCAAAAGGGGGGCGGAGTCAAAATTCACAGGGCCGGAACCGGTCATCGGTATATCTCATGAAACGGCCAAGCAGTTTATATCAGCTTGGACACAAAGAAAAAATATTCGGTACTGGCATGGACTTTCGAGTCTCAGACACTCGAATGCCTTCATAAGCCCACCGAACCAACAATGTACTGTTAAACTACTGGAGCAATCAAGGGTACACCTTAAAACTGTAGTGGGACTGTACATGGGACATCGTTAAATACCAATACAAGATCCCTAGCGGAAGACGCCGAATGCCGCATGTGCATGGAGGGGATGAATCGGCAAAACACATACTGTGTTCGTGCCCAGCAATGTAACGACTAAGATTCGCAATCCTCGGCAATGACACTTTGTTGCCGGGGAAGGTGAAAGATCTCCCTTCCAACAGGATCATCAGATTTATTAGGAGTCTGAACCTGGTGAGAAAAACATAAAAGGTGGCCACAATAGACCGATCGGTCGCGGAGGAAGGGTGTTATACCCACTCACTTTAAACCTACCTACCTACCTAGTGGTGATTTTCCATATTTTTTAAAAAACCAAATAATATACATATCTTGATTTTTCATTACCAACAATTTGACATATGCAGAATATTTTTAGATTTTTTTATAGTCCCTGGCAAGAGTGAGAAAATAGGCTTACTTTGCGGTCACTCTTTTGCACGAAATACAAGGCTTCTTAATTAATTTTATATTTTTAAAGTTAATTTTATTGGCCTGAAATTTTTTATTATTACAAATACCCTTATTTTCAAACACACATAAATAAGAAAAAGACGGATACATTACCCTCCTATCAAAACTTTTTTGTGTTCGAGAAAATTAAATTATCTTTATCATGTTGTGCAACTTCCCTACTTTTTAAAGATTTTTATCAAATATATAGATGTCTTTTTTGTTTTGATATATGGCTTGTATTTATATTCCTACTTGGAAAGTTAAACTGTTTGATTTAAGCAAGAAAAAATGCTTGGAATTACCTAAAAAATTAATTTTTAGGTTTAGGAATTTTGGCTTAAACACAATTTGATATTAAAAAAAATATATAAAATATTTATATTTTCAATGCGTTAGCATTGTAGGCAATATAAATTACTTAAGATAAATTTTATTGTTTGCTTAAGCCTTTTAGATTTATAACTATTTTTAAAGCTCCTTAGGTACTGTTAGCAGTTTATAAAAGAGATGATATTATAGACATATATTTTTTATAAAAAAATATAAATTTATAGAAAAAATATACTGTAGTCTTTATTGCTTAATGAAATTCTATTATAGTAAAATATACAGGGTGTCAGGAAAAAACATGCACAAAATATTCTGACAGATTTATGACGTCAAAATAAACATTGCTTTTTTCTAAAAATGTGCAGATTGATTTCAATGTTTTTTAAATCATAGTCAAAAAAAATATATGTTTCTCAGTAATCCTAGTAATTTAGTGAACAGTAAACGGCTCTAAAAAACCAAAGTTTAGAAACATAATATCACCACTAAACAGTTAGTCCAATTTTTGTGGTCATTAATGTTATAAGTACATAAAAATGTTTTTATTTAATTTTAAAATTTTATTAAATATTTGGATATAATGCCATAATAAAAATATGGTTAATTTTTTGCTATTTTTAGTTTGGGTTTTATTAATTATTACCTTAATGAAAGTCTGTATATAATTTTTTTGCAAAACGCATTATCATTTCTATTAGAATATTTATCTCTTTTACTTCAAGGGGCATTCTCGAAGATGTATAATGGTGCCTCACACTATATTGCTGTGGCGTAAAAACTATCATAACCAATATTTCACTAACCATTTGACTGCAGGAGGAAATAATGTTCTAGTAAAATGATCACTACGTCTCCAGATTTAATAAAGTGTGATTTCTTTTTGTACTGCGCTGTTGAAAAAATACCAAGACTCCATTGAACATTCGCCATGTTTTTGACGCAAAATTTTTATTTTCGTTTTTTTTTATTTTGACTATTCTGCAAACAACTTTTTATTTTGCACAACTTTAAGTAATGTTTTCTTTTTATAAACTTTTCCTAATTATGTTTACTCTCAATATTTACCTGTTGCTTTATTATCACAGTTTAATATTGTTTGCAGATAATGAACAACACATAACCAAAAGAATTTTTTTTTGTTTGTCAAAACTGCTTATCTAACGGGAAATAGTTGAAAGCTAAAAAATATTTCAAATACATTTGAACACCTGATAAAAATAAGCGAGTTGTCAAAATGTTGATAATATAAATGTTAAAAAAAAATCCGATTACTTCAATTTTATACACTTTTACTTTTTAATTGCTACTTACTATAACACCCCAAAAAGTTATTTTATAGTATTTAACTATATTTTAAAAAACTTAAAAATCAATCAACACGTAAGCAAAAAAAATATAATATCTCTTAGAATTTGTATCGTTTCCTACCGGCTCACCGGCTTAAAAAAGCAATTTTTTAATACAACCTTGTTAAGTTAAGTTGTGGTCAGGAGTCTGCTATAAAACTCTTTGAACAAATTTTGCAGGCACACTTTAAATAACTTTCAGATTAAACTAAACTTAGGATTTTGATACATTTTATATTTATTTTATTAAAAGTAAAATAATTAAGAAAGTTATTTGAAATTTTAAATAAATTTAAAATAATAATATATTATTATACTGTTTTATAGAGTGCGAATGTCTAACTTGGAATAAATGCTTTAAATTAAAAATAGGTAATCTATTGAAAGGTGCTCCAAATCTCGATTAGCATTTTATTGCGCTTTTTTCTATTTTTATACAGTATGTCCCAAATCTGAGTCATACGTTATCAATTTTTTTTAATGCTATCCCAAGCTTTGTAAAGTATTATCTACAGCGCCTATTTAGTTATGCATAACTACCCAATTTCAAATTTTCGTTCCGTTTCGTTTAAAAGATATTAAATAGGCAATAAAATTTTACTTTAAAAAATAGTTATTGAATGTGACTTCTAAATATACAAGAAATCTCATAAAGAATTTTTGTTTTAAAATACAAAAAACACAGCCCCACAAAGAAAAATAAGGTCCGAAGTCTTGACCATGGTCTTTTATGTTTTTGGGGTCCCTGAATCCGACTCCGGAGTCAATTTGACTCCATCAGTTCATGATCATGGGCCTTTTAAGGTCAATTCTGCAAAATTAACCGCAACCAAATTTAAACAGTGTATAATTATGTTTTTAAGGTCGCTGAATTCGAATTCGACACCATTGGGCTATAACCAAGGGCATTTTAAGGTTAAATCTGCAAGATTTATAACAACTAAATGTGAACAGTTTATATTTATATTTTTGAGGGCGCTGAATACAAATCCCTGGTCATAATCAAGGGCATTTTAAAGTCAAATCTACAGAGTCCACCGAAACCAAATTTAAACTGTTAATAAATATATTTTGAACTTACTGAGCGAAAACCCATGGTTAGCTCAAACCCGTGGGGTCATTGTCGTGGTCATTCCAGGATCAAATACACAAAATTTATCTTACTTTAATACCAATCGTGCATCCACACATTTATCAAAACTCACGCATACACAAAACATATTAAAAGTCTGACAAGAAAAATCCTAAATGAACACAGAATATTTATAGAATTTTAAAAATAATCAAAGTAAAACTGTTATTAAAACAATATTTATCTATTTCATTTTTTTCGGAACCAAGAAAAAGCAATATACATACAAATAAAATAATAACATCTGACGTTATATCGTGGTTCTTTAGATGTATTTTGGCAAGAATGGTGACACTTTGATAAATTAATCGTTATAAATTCATCAATTTATTACTCTTTTTTACGGTATTGAACGACTTTGTTGTCAAAATATTTCCAAAGTGGATTTTTTGGCTTTTTTTTATTTTGATGATAAATCTCTTTTTAATGACCAACCGTAATTGGCTAACATATTTAAATCCCATCTTCTTTGGTACCTACGCCCCATATCCTTAATATCCTGGTGAAATCTCTCACCTTGTCCTTCACTGTAACTACCTAAAGTTTTTAGAGAATCATCTAAATGGGAATGTAAAAATTACACCTTAAAAGCTACCTTGGCTTTTGTAGTCTTTATTAAGTGTAATACTACTTGTATGTACTGTTTTTATTTGTATGTATATTTCTTTTTCTTGGGCTCTAAAGAAAATTAAATAAATAAATATAATTTTGATAACAGTTCTACTTCGATTAGGGTAAATATTTTATTGAACATATCTACGTTCATTTAAGCTTCTCCCTGTCAGAGTTTGAATGTGATTTGTGTATGCATAAGTCTTTATTAATGTGTGCATGCACTATTTGAATTTGAGTGCGATAAATTTTGTACATTTGACCTTGGAATTACTATGGAGATAACCCAACGGGTTTGAACTGACCATGGGTTTATGCTCAGCTCAAAGTATAGATAATAACAAGTAATGTAACTCTCCTTGTTGCTACCTGATTCTCTCAGTGACCTCGAGTCGATCGGTACCCTGAAATGTACCCTGAAATCGTCAGTGCAGTAAAAGCCGTGCAAGCCATAGATAAAAAACCATAAATAAGAAAGTCGAAGCGATAGGTGTTTATAGTCTATTAACATACTCGAGATAGTGCGAGTAAAAAAATAAGGCTTCGCCTACAGGGATATGAATATTTTGATTGGCTGCCTTTTTTTGCTTTTTTTTGTCTGTGTCAAGAAGATAATAATGTATAATTATAAATATATATTATTTAAGGTAATTGGTCATAACTTTCAATTAAGTTAGGGCAATGATTTTACTGCATGGCACATAAATTTTGCCGTACTTATTAATTGAGAGAGAATAGTTTCAACCTTGCATAAACAAATAATATATATATATATATATATATATATATATATATATATATATATATATATATATATATATATATATATATATATATATATAATATATATATATATATATATATATATATATATATATATATATATATATATATATATATATATATATATATATATATATATATATATATATATATATATATATATATGTATATATATATATATATATATATATATATATATATATATATATATATATATAAAATATATGTACGTGGTTGTGGTGGTACAAATGGGTAATGGAATTTTTGGTGTATTCCTGTTAGAGAATCAAATTTAAAGATTGCAACGGAATATCACGCAAGCAACGTAATGACAGTCTTTTAACCTTAATATCTGTCACATATGTCACTAGGAATGCATCACTTGAATAATTAAACCTATGAGTAATGACCCGCGAGTAATGAACTATTACTCACCGGTAAAGTAATAGGTGTTATCATCTGTTTAAAAATAATAAATAATATACATGTTATTAAACGTCGCGTCGTGGAAAAAATATTTAATTAAACAGAACATTTAAATGTCTGTAATAGTATTATTTTAATTTCACTTTTATTTTATTTATGGTTTGATGGAGCCTTAATAAACGAAATATTTTTTTTAACATTAATAAAAACTACACCGATTGCTAATTAATTGAATTTTTAAAAACTAATAACAAGCTTTAATATTTGTTTTCACTTTTAAAATTCCGAAAGTATTAGGCACACTCGTTCATTAAGTATTTCCCGTTTTTTTTTTAATTAAATTAAAAATAAATTTAAGCTAAATTAAAAGTAAAAGATGAAATCGGCAAAAACACAGGTAATTAAAACATAAATTCTGTCACTTCATTAAAAAATTTTCTCAACAATTTTTTAACTATTCAAACTTTTAAGTATCAAATTTAGCGTACGCCTATGGTCGAGGCTAGACATTCTCGCTTCAAGGTCCCTGGGCCGATTGCGTTAAAACGGCGAAATTTGACGGAAGTTATGTTACTTGTTTTTATTTATACTTTGCTCAGCCCTTTAAACGCGTTAATCTCGAAATTTTGCTTTTCGTCCTTATGTTGTCCGATTCTTAGAGACGACGGAACCGATTCATATAAAATTTTAACCAGATAACCCTCATATGTATGAGTGCAATTCGACCTACAATTATCTTAAAATTTTAATTTTTACTAAATTTTTGTAAGGAAAAACCACAAAAAAACACATTTTAATATTCTTTTCTAAAATAGTCCGCCATTTTGTTAATTATAAGTAAAATTTAATGATTTAAGGTCGACTCTCACCCACTGTTATATCTAATTTAACGCCACTTCATTTTTTTTATTTCAGATGATCCATTCCAGAGATATGGACAACGTAACTCACATGTCTACTTTTTGAAGCGTTATCATTACCTACAATTTTTATATATACAAAATCTTTAAAATTATAAAAAAAATCCAGCAGTTTAAGAGGGTGCTTATTAAGCCCATTATCTTTTTTATTAATAACTTTGATGGAAGCTTGAAAAAAAATAGTGAAAATACCGTTTTTTTAGAGCGCGCCGAGTAGACTAACCCCTTTAAATTTATTCCAAGTTAGAGACTCACACTGTATAATTTAAGGCGTGTTTATTTAATTTTTTTTTAATTGATTTTATTTAAACAAAACTTTTATATAAAAATTTAAAAATCAATGAAGACATTTACTATGTTTATAATTATATATAAAAACAAAAAAACACGCCCGTGTTATCATTTACATAACTGAATATGTTGCAAAATTGTTTCTTCAAAAAAAAATATGACAAAATATTTTACCTGGCATGGCATGCATATCTGTATAATAAAGGCCAAAATAATATCCCGAATATTGTAGAAAGACAAATTCCGTAATTTCCAAATGGTGCGCATATATACGTGGTGGTTGAAAGATGTGCTCCTAAAATATGTCGTCCAATTTATTTTCGGAGAAACGAATACTGAAGAGAACGAAGGTTATTTGTTTTTGTAAATTATTGCCTAGCGTGTATTGTCTTATTAGGCGTTATTTCAGGTTGAGTGATGCCGAACACGGCTGTTTTTGACAACGTTTTAGTCATAGTCCTTTTCATGTGTTCCGAAGGATGCCACGACAGCATTGGTTAATTGATGTCGGCCAAATTATGCCTCTTTGCTTAGCAATTTATTTTAGTTAAAATCTTTTTGTAACATACTGCTTTACGATAAAAAATATTAACAAATATTTTATTATAAGAAAACTACCTGCCATTATAAAATAATAAAAGTAAATATTCTGGCCCGTCAGAGATAATATTTGCTATTTTTGGTCATTTAAATATATGTTCTTTAAAGTGCTGTTTTAAATTTTTTTATATAAATTTGTTCCAATATTTTTTTAAAATGAATTTAGTACTTTTTAATATATGCAAAGCTTTGCGTTGACGACACTTCCAATTTTTATTTTTACTTTATAGAATCCTTGATATATAGTACGGATTCAGTACTATCTGATACAGATGAGCAAATTTTTTTCAATGTTTTAAAATTTTTAAAATGATAAATGCCGATATCTTGAAAAAAAATTGGAAAGGACAGTAGTTTTACAAACTACCATGAAAAATAGAAAATCCAAAAAGGAAATATAGGTATTTAAGCACAATTTCTTCAAAACGCCTTCAGAAATGCCATCTGGATCAAAGGAGGTCTGTTATCTTTATAATAGCCCACGAAGGCTTATTTGGAGCCCTAGAACCATACCGTAAGTAACGGGTTCTTAGATGTTTAACCGATTTTATTTTTCAATTTCGCAATCGCTGTCTAAGCACCCAAATATGCTAATATTGCATTTTACAGCAGCTATTAGACATCCCGGTAGTGTTACCACGGGCGTCATGCAAGTAACTGTACCCCTAAACTAGTCCCCATTACAGTCACCCATCTAATTACTAACCGTGCCAGGCGTAGCTTAACGGTGATCTCACGGGTAGCGGTGTTTCGACGCGACAAAGGCCGTTGGTATACACGTCTGGCAAACCAGTTTCTTGAGTGCAGAGACTTTCAGTGCGATAAAAGGAGATGTCAATTTAATAGGCAAAGGCTTGAGCAAAATAAAGACAGACAGAAAACGCTTTCCCCTTCTTTAGGCCCAACAAGTAGAGGGGAATCCTGTGGGTAGGGCATTCGTGCGACGATCGACAGCAGTGTTGCCGATCTAGGGGGAAATTTTCCAAACGTGGAAAATTTTATAAATATGCGGGGACAAATTGGGGAATAAAATGTATCGGAAAAAGTGGAGAATCGAGCCATCAACATTTTGTAAATAAAATAAATTCCGAAATAATTTAAACTATAATTTATTAATTATTTTTATTTGTTTTGTAATATTTTAATCATATTCAAATAAAATTAATAATGTGTATTAACATCTTTATTTTATTTCTCTAAAAAGTATTATTATTTTTCGTTAAATTTAGTTTCAAAATAAAGTTTTATTTAAATTATTGTGCCATTATAGAGAATGGGGAATGTGGGGATGTGAGCTGAACTCCGGCGTTTAAAAAGTGATTGTCAATCGCATTTTTTGGAGATTTTTACGGTTTTTTTTTAATGTTGTCATTACTGTGGTATTTAATACAACAGTAATAAAAAGGTTGTTAAATTTTTATCTGACTTAAACCTAAAAATAAAATAAAAACTGCTATTAAAAAAAATAAACTCATGAACATTCCTAAAAATTTATGTAAGTAATAGTAATCCTAATAATAAAAAAAATACTCTAAAAATAAACTCTAAAGCATTTTCATTTTAATAAATGCTTAAAGACATCCGTCCTAACATTCCACAATACCTTCGGAGTAATGGAGTTAGAAATGTCGGATATTTTTGCACTTAACTAAATTTACAGGCCTCTTATATGAATACCTGTAAGCTAGTTAAGTTAATTGGCCCCACAAAAAAAGTCAAGAGGAGTCAAATCCGATGACCTTGCAGGCCATGGTATGGTACCTCTGCCATAAATGAGCCGCTGAGGAAAACTTCTAGTCTAGTTCTAGTTTTATAAAATACATGATATTTTAAGCATTACTAAAATTGTTAATAATTATTTTGCGGAATGGCAACACTGCCAAAAATAGCTGGACACTTGTACTGTAATGTTGGACATTGGGAGAAAAAATAAAACTTTTAATTTGGGATTTTTATTGTATTGTTAGTACCAAATAAACCCTTTTTAATTGAGCAGATTAATTTTAAGCCATAACATTGCATTGGCTTTAACATAAAGCTTGGTTATAATTACTATGTCAAAAAAAGAGCCCTTGGCATATTATATCGGTCATAAAGTCTTATTTCATTTTATAAATTATTGTTGCTTTCACAATAAGGAAATTATAAAACTGGCACCAAAGGTTTTTAAAAATTTTCCTAATTTTTTTTACATCGAGCAAAAAATAATCTTATTTAATTGCATCGCAAAACGCCGGTTTTTGCCAAAAAAATTCCATTTGGTATGCTCTTTTTAGGAGTATATTGTCTTATTTACAACTTAGTCAGATCTTGCTTATTCAATAATTTTTTTACTCTTAGTGGTAATATCTACGAGCCTTTGTTGACATTTTAATCCCATTTGTTGCTTCTGTTTATTATTTGATTATCCTTATTAAAAGCACTGTTAAACCAGGATAGGAAAATAAATTTGTTTTAAAACAACCAAAAGGTTGTTGCCAAATTGTAAATACCTTTAATTTATCATTTAAGTTTTAAACACTTTAATGCTTTTTTTTAAATATAGGTCTATTCTTTATGTTTTATATGCCCTGAAGTATGAAAACTAACTTAATGGTTTCTACAATAATTTTTGTTTATCTTAATTAAATTCATTGGAAACGCTAACTAAAAAGATTAAAAAAATAGCTTTAAAACTATTCCAAAAACACCATACACTTAACAGAATGTTGTCTAGACTGCATACGATCCTTGGGTGTTATTAACAACAGCATAAAGAAAAAGGCTAGAGGGATAAATTTGTAACTGGACCTTTTAACTTTCTTGCAGACTCAACAACAACAACTGAAAGACCGCCATTAGCAACTGTCGTGAAACAGTTCTGAAAGGATGCTTACAAGGTCTTAAGCCGGCCGTCCACCGAAAGCGATGCTGTGCTGTGCTAGGCGGAGCGGAGTTGAGCTGTGTTAAGCGGCGCTGGTTTTCCAATGTATTCTTATGGAGTACCGTCCACTAAAGCTAGGCGGTGTGCGGCGAGACAAGCTGTGACTTGCGGGGACAGCATCATTTCCGTGCGAAATTGATTAATTATCGATGTAAATAATTTGAATCATGGAAGAGTTGATTGAAACTGTTAGATTAAATCCATGCCATGATACTTTTTGACTAGTAAATTATTAAACATTGCAATAACAATATTATGCTAGCTACAACACCGCACGACTAGCTTTTGGTGGACGGTATTGCTACAGCTTGAACCAGCTTAGTCTAGCACAGCGTAGCTCAGACTTGCACAGCACTGCTTTCGGTGGACGGCCGGCTTTAAGGCCGTTAAGGCGGGACACTACTACTTCGATTAACTTAAGAGCCTATTCTGCGAGCAAGCAACTTGACCAGCATGAGCGTCAATTACGCCTAAGGAGGTAAGAGGTGCCCTACGTGGCTTTGGATACAAAAGGCCCTCCGCATGACGCCTGATGGGGTCAAAGCCATGGGATACGTAGCGTCGGATATTTTTTATAGAACAATAATACTATTATGAATAAAAATAATCGGAAAATTATGCAAATCATAAAATAAAAGAATAACATCTAGCTGTTGGTGAGGGCTGCAACCCGACAGTTCTTACCTTTCCCCCATGAATACGCCTGTGGGAGGAAAATCGTTACAAACTTTCTTCCTACGATCTTTTACCTAAGCTTTGTTCTTGGCTCTGTAGTTTCCTTTCTAATCGAAGTATATTTTTTATTGTAGATGGTCACTTTCCAGCTTTCACCAAATAATTGCTGTGGTGCCCCAGGACTTAATGCTAGCACCACACTGTTTCTTCTTTACGATCTTTTCTCTTTCACAATTAATCTTATTTGGAGTTTTGCTAACGAAAGTACCCTCCACTCTATTATTTAGGTTCTGGCAGTCTCTAGGCCTGATTTTCAAAACACGCGCAGGGTAATGCAGGTTTCTTTTTTACAGGGCCTTAAACTAATATTAGATTTAAACGCCAAAAATATTTTCCAGTTTAATGCCTCCAAAATACAATCATGTTATCCATTGCAAAAAAAAATCCGCTAATGCTCATACTTATGATCTTTCATAAGTTCTTCAGAATAAAGAGTCATTTAAACTTGTTGGCGTTACTTTTGAAAATAACCTTAGATGGCATAAATTAATTACATTCATAGCCTTAGCAGCTTCAAAAAAGCTTAAATTTCTCTTTCTTCCTCTTCTTTCAGCCAAAAAATATTTATTTCCTTCTAATCTGTATACTCTGTATGTAGCCCAAATCAGATGCTTCTTAGAATATTGGGGAATGCCGTTTTCCACAACTCTTAGCCTTCTTGATTAAAAAAATAACTATGTCTTAATAATGATTCCACGATTAAAAGAACGTTTTCTTTTTTTGCCCATCGACGGGCTGTTCGGGATCTGTCGCAGGAGTTTTCTATTTTCTCCAAATCTCCTAATATTTAGGTCCTGTATTAACACACTACCTTTTACAACACCTAAGACATCCACGTTAACTTAGTACTTGGGTCTTAAATCTTCCAGGACTGTCTCAAACTAAAAAAACTAAACTTTATCTTTAAATATTTCTAAGGCAAATAGGCTTTACATCGTTGTTAAAGAATCATTTTAAACTTATTCGCAGTTTTTAACAATAAAATATTCCAAAGGTTATACAAAAAATGTGCTTCTTTACATCAAACAAATCGTATTTTATGTTTAATACCATATAATAATATATTATATTTATGCGGACAATTCTTATTTTTATGAAAGGTTCTTTGAGTTTTTTAATAAAATAAAATAAAGATGATCCAGTTTCTTGGGTTTCTCAATAATATAATATAACATGAAGGTTTTCCTATAGACCATTATTAATTCTAAAAGCTTTGATAAGCTTATATTGTTCAAGATTTACCATGTTGTTAAACGTAGACCTTAAAGGTAAAATTAAGAGTAGATTGTAGATTGTAAAGTTATAAAGTCGTAAAGTTACAACAGTAATTAACTATATACTTCGCCAAAAACAATTAACAAGACACACCGCTAAACTTTGGAAACTCGGGTCCAAAGTTATAAATACGATGCTGAGAAATAATAAAACTTGCGCACAAAGTTTTACTATAACATGGATTATTACACACATGTGCAAACACGTTGCGTTCTTAGTTTCCAACTTTCTACGGTCCTTCGTTATGCTATGCAGTTTAAACATAACAATACTCACATACAGTTTAAATGATAAATAAATAAATTTTATTTAATTACTTAATTAAAATAATAAACACGACCTTCTATTCTTAGTCCTAATTTAGACTATCTCTTTTTTATTTTATTATCATTTCCATATATTAAATGCCTGAAGATTTGTTTTTCTAGGTAAAGGTATTGGTCGATGACCAAAAATATTTGAAAATTAAATTGACTGCTTGGCTATAATATTTATTTATGTTATAAGTATGTACAGGGTGTTCGGTTATAAATATAACCCTATTATAATTTTTTACTTAATATGTGGACAAAATGAGTTTACTATTAAAATTTAATGTTTCAAAATATTTTTTTACATTTTTGATGAAGCATACCCCATGTATGATTTTAATAGTTACATCACAAAATGCAAAAAACCGTAAGTTTTAATATTATCACGCAATATCGCTACGTTTGTTGATTTTATTAATTAGCCATGAAATTCGACATATCTATCAAATAAATACATTTAGTTACTAACTAATTTAGTTACAACTCTTTTGCAGTCATACACATTAGGGTGTCCCGTAATATTTTATTTTCAAATTTCGCACAAAAACACACAAAACCCCTCAAAAGTTGCGTTATAAGTTGTAGGTTACCATAAAAAACACAAAGAAAAAGATGACAAATATTAAATTAAATTTAATGATAATCGTAATCTCTGTATCAAAACGCAACTTTTGATACCTCTTGCGTAGCCGTAGCACAAAAGTTTGTATGATTTATTTAGAGTTAATTTTAGGAACCCCTAAAAAAGGCCAATTTTAGAAACTTCAAGGACCGGTAGGGGCCTTAAGATGACAAATATTTAATTAAATTTAACGATAATTGTAATCTCTGTATCAAAACGCAACTTTTGATACCTCTTGCGTAGCCGTAGCTCAAAATTATGTATAATTTATTTAGAGTTAATGTTAGGAACCCCTAAAAATGGCCAATTTTAGAAACTTCAAGGACCGTTAGAGGTATTAAGATGGCAAATATTTAATTACATTTAATGATAATCATAATCTCTGTATCAAAACGCAACTTTTAATACCTATTGCGTAGCCGTAGCTCAAAATTTTGTATGATTTATTTAGAGTTAATGTTAGGAACCCCTAAAAATGGCCAATTTTAGAAACTTCAAGGACCGGTAGAGGCCTCAAGATGACAAATATTTAATTAAATTTAATGATAATCGTAATCTCTGTATCAAAACGCAACTTTTGTTACCTCTGGCGTAGCCGTAGCTCAAAATTTTGTATGATTTATTTAGAGTTAATATTGCAAACCCCTAAAAATGGCCAATTTTAAAAACTTCAAGAACCGGTAGCGGCCTCAAAATGACAAATATTTAATTACATTTAATGATAATCGTAATCTCTGTATCAAAACGCAACTTTTGATACCACTTGCGTAGCTTGGCTCAAAAAAAAATCCCCATACACGGACGGGACAGCCTATATTTCCTTTGAACCCTTTTTTAATTATATTTATTCCTAACATAAAATTTGTAAATGTATTTCCTTTCTTGTTCAGAATAACCCATAGTTTAATAATATTTTACCAAATAATTATAAGTTATGTCATTATGAAAGTAAGTCATTTAACGGATACCTTACACTTCATGGCTAATTAAGGAAGTGAATAAACATAGCAATGTAGCATAATAGTGATAATGATAAGGGTAATAGTTTTTTGCATTTTGCGATAAAACCATTAAAATCAGACATAGGGTATGCTACATAAAATAAGTTTAAAATTTTAAGGAGAATGCAAATCTCAAATAAAAAATATGGGGAACTCATTTAAATAAGATAGTAGGACCACGTCCAGACTTTCTGAAACACCAAGTATAGGTAAAAAGAAGTTTTTTTTTGAAATATTTTTAACCACTTTACTTTTATATTAAACTTGTTTTTTCTAAACGTCAAATAAAAAAGTTATTGTGGGGCTACATTTATAACCAGACACACTGTATAAAATACATAATTTTACATTCCTAATAAGTTTTGAAGTTTTGTTCTATTGTATTTCAAAATCCTTGTAAATAAAAAGATAGAATGAAAGTATGGGTATGTCCATACCAAAAAACTTTAAACACCTTATTGCCCCTCAAAAAAAATAAACCATTGGAAATTGTTTAGCCGATCCTGATTAATAAATATAATACACCCAACGCCTTTTACCAATACAAATATCAAAAAAAAATGACCTCAAAACTCGTCCAATATTGATTAGTTCTCTTCAAACGTTAAGCTGATGTCCTTTTTATTGCTGAATAGATTGATTTCTGTGACCATTCAATACATACCCTAAACACCTTTTTTATAATCTCAGATGAATATTACTAAAGACATTCTTTTGTAAAACAACCTTACAATTTTATTTTTCTTTAGAAGGTCTTACAATCAGTTATATTAGGTACCCCTGAAATAATGAACCAACTTTGCTACTTACCTTTTTACCAGTCCTCGTCAGTCTTAATTTAAACAAACGACTCTCTAATTTTGACAAGTTTTAAAACAAACAAAATAAAAGGAACCAGGTAAAATAAACTTTAGGCAAAATTTAAACTAACTAAAGCCAACAAATACCTTTGAAACTGGAGATATCTTAAAAATTTAGAAGCAAAATGCTAGACGATAATTAAATTCGCTTCGGCCAAAACTATATGGTGGTCATTAAACCTTTCGATTTTAAGTGTACGAAGTATATCCATTTAAAAAAAAATGTTTTTATTATTACTGAAATTTCTTAAAATATTTAGAAAACTATTGTTGTAAGTATTAACTAAGGTAGTCAAAATATGTACCCTAAGGTTTTTAACAATAAATATTAAATGACTTAAAAGTTAAAATTAAAATACTTTTATGCTCCAGTACATTTTTTTTCTCGCGCCGTGTATCATTATGATTATAATAAACAAAGACACGTCTGTCACCATTAGGCTTATCCCGGATTTATCTGCGTTTTCACTAGTGCACGTAACGATTACAGATGGCGCTACGCTCGCGACGTCCACGGTATATTTCCACAGGCTGTCACACGTATCCTCACCACGGCAGGATTATACGAGATTTAAGATGAAAAATGATACGTGTGGCGATGTATGAAAAGATTTTATCATTAAGGGTACAATCTTAGATTACAACAGATTTTTTTTTACGACTAAATATAAGAAATAGCTGTACATCTTATTAAACTAATTAAGAACTTATAAAAATATAATTAATTACCTAACTTTGCATCCCTATAAAACTATTAACATAAAAAGGGATGGATGTACTGGCCTAGTTTTTCGTATGTCCTATTATATGCTATTATATGCAGTGATGGTGGAGAATGCTTACTATCAGGCCATGCAGACAGAACAATGTTTCAGTTAACCTCAGCTCAGTTTGTAAATAACCACGCAGAATAAAAAACAATTAAGATTAAAAAAACAATTTCTGACATATGAAGGCCTTCGCCGCCATGGGGCCTGATAAATTATTTTTATTTTTTTTAATACTCTAGTATTTTTAGCCAGTTGGGGGCCTGTGCTGGTGCGGGGCCTGGGGCGGACCGCCGCCCTCCTTGGTACGCCACTCATTATATGCTATTTGATCAATGTTGATTACATTTTGCAGTGTTATTTTTTTCTTTTGCCTTGCATACGTATTATGCTGTAGCCACGAAATTACTTTTATACAGTGTTAAATTTAGTTGGGCAAAGAATTTGTCTGAAATTTTATGTTTCTTTTAAAATATCATGTTACCGGTAACAAACATGCGTGTGGTACAAAGGGTCTAAGCGGGCGGTACTGTGAGTAATTGGAATAGCGCTTCTTAGACGAGCCAAAATCCAAAAAATCACCACAGAGCCGCCCCAAAGTCAGGGCTGTTGACCGTTTTCTTTATATGTCGTGGTGTGGTCCACTCTGCAGCATTTGAGGAAAAACGTTTATCAGAAAAGGCAATTGTGAAGAAACAACTCATGGTTTTTTTACCTTGATAACGCACCAGCCCACACATCTCATCATGCACGCAATTACTTGATCAAAAGGAACGTTTAGGTTTCACTTAGCGGAAAGCAGTTTAAGACTATTCGAAAAGGTAATGAAGAATTCGTAAAACAAGCTGAAGGCGATTCCCAAATTAGCCTGTGGAAAGTGTTTTGAAGATTAAAGGAACCGTTGAAATTTGTTTATTGCTTGCAATGGATATTACTTGTACTTACACTGTACTGCTCGCGCTCGATATTTAAAGAGCGTTTGATACTGTATGGCACAATGGCTTACTATACAAACTCATAACCATACATAGACTACCAATGTATGTGATAACACTGTTCCACTCTTACCTGCAAAACAATGTTTTAGGGTGAGAGTTGAAGACACATACTCACAGACGTACCGAATACACGCAGGTGTACCACAAGGAACAGTGCTATCACCCAAATTATACAACTTATATACTGCCGATTTAACCAAATTTCCAAACACCAAAATCGCACTATTTGCAAACGATGCTCTTCTCTACGCACGTTCGTTTGCGGCAAATGCCGCAAGACAACAAATACAGACGTATCTTCACACAAAAAAATTTACAGATGACAAAATAAACATACCTATTAAAATAAATGACACTAACATTGCCACAAAAAACCTTTAAATACCTTGGCGTTACCATAGACGACCGCCTATCCTTCCAACAGCATATAATCCAGTTATTACATAGAGGCTATGCAGCAATGCATACCTCTATGCATTGCTATCTCCAAAATCTAACTATCCCCTAGAAACAAATTGACAGTTTACAAGCAATAGATAGACCGTCCATTACATATGCTGGACCAATATGGTGCAGCATATCAAACACACAAATGACTAGACTACAACGATACCAAAATAAGGCACCACGTTCCTTAACTTCCTTAGGACTTTACACATAAATTGACGAACTACATGATTCCGGACTCGCCAAGAATAGATGAATACATCTATTCTTTGGCAAAGAAATTTTACAACACACAGCCGCAAAAGTCTGTTTTAATGCAAGACTTGATACGGCTTAGACATTACGATGACATCATACATAAGCCACTATACCACAAACTACCCTTCCACTACCAAGACGATTGACAGTCCTATTCATCCCTATTTTTAAACCGTTAATCCTGACACGAAATAGTAACTGCAAACAAACTTACGAACAGGACTACCGACCAGACCTAATAAGAATAAATGGGAATGAATGAAAAGAGTAAATAGTGTGAATGAGACTGCCAATAAAGAATCAAATACTGAACAAATGTAAATAAATGTAGGTACCGACAACAATAAAGACCGGGCTTGGTTTATTGCTCCGTTGTACCTGATACAATGTTACATAGTACCTGATGTAAAACAAGCTGGGTTTTGGGTACTTTTCCAGGCAATACTTTTAAAATACAGCATGTAAATACCACTAAATTAACACAATTCCTTTAAGCTTTTAGTAAAACCAGTGCCTAATTACGTTTGTAAGATCATTGATCGAAAAATGCCATCCATTCTGAAACCAATACTTCCCCACTACCTAGGGTTCCCACCAGCCGCAACCCTCACCCGGGTGTCACCCATTCTCAAAGCCTGTAAGGAACTCGAGAATGTATCTATATAAATATTATATACTATGTTTATGTATTGTAAATATATTGTATGTACACATGTAGTCTTAAGAAGTATTGTAAATATGTACGTAACTAATTAAGCTATTTCTAAGTAAGTAAATAAGTAGGATATTTCTTAAAAGATAATAAAATAAATATCAATAATTAAACCAATTGTAATTATAATAAAGAATTCCGGGTACTTTCTGATCAGAAGTTGTATGTAAATTTTTGCAAGATTTTATCCTACTCTACAAATAGACCCTTTTTTTTTGATCACTCTTAAAGGAGCTGAAAGAAATCTCTTCATGTTTTATGGGTATTTCTATGGTCTATGCTCAAAACAATCTGCCCGTATAATTCTTGGCCGAAGTGCCACACTCATGCATTCCTTTAGATTTATCAATAGAAGCTCTAAATTGAAGAATCAAGTTTGTAATTTTAAATATAAATTTATATTTTTAAATTTTTATTCATATCTAAAAATTTTAAATTAAGTTAAAAAACACAAGAATTTTATTCATAAAAGTATGCGAATAAAAAAACCAAACCACCTTCCAACCCAACACAGGGGGTTTATTTACTTTTCATATCATGGACTTAATGAATTAACGGTCGATTTACCTTCTCAACAAAATTTGCCTTTTATTTTATCATAAAACAACCAACGAGGCTTTATATTTCAGCTTTCGACATACAATATCGCAACGTTATTTTTTCTTTTTATTGGTGGGTTTTCGGTGTACTGTTATTAACGAGAGGAATTTCTTTTAATAAGGAGATTCTTAAACCGAATATAAAAAATATGGTTTTAATAAATAAATTTACGGGGGTATATACATAATAAAAGTTGGCATTTATAAATAATTCAACGTATTTAACCTTACACCTTAGAGACAAAATAGTATGTTTGCGTTAAATTTATAGATAGTCCAGGCAGTTTGTATTTTAACTTGAATAAACACAAGTTTTTTTTTATCTGGTCAATCCACCTAGATTTTTTTTTAATTTAATATATGATCTTTAACATTAAATGTTTTTTTTGTAAGTTTAAAGATATTGAGCATACAAAAAAATATAAACTCCATTTTAGTTTTCTTTATTATTATTTTTTTTTTTTAATGTACCATCAAGTACCAACTATGGTTTAGGATCATCAAAAATTTTCTCTCAAATATATTCTATTTTAAGTTTTTTGGGAGTAATTACTTATTCCTTTCATTTTAAAGTTTGAATTCACTTCAAAATTCTATAATGGGACTAATATTACACTTCTTGTTAAAACTGAATCATTTGCTCAACGAACGTCAATATGAATCAAATTTGTAACCATTTGGTTGTTTCTAACATTGGTTTACTTCTTTTTCCCAAACCATTTTTTTTCAAACACTTACTTTTAAATATTTAATTACTTTTGGTTTTAAAGCTTAGCTTTATTGTACAATTAGCAAGATTGTTAACTTGTAACGATAAAAAAGTCAAGGAGGTAAAATTTTCTATTACCTTTAATAAACTTATTAGTTGTTAAAGTTTATGCCACGACTAACTCAATCTGAGCTACAAGATACAAAGGTTTTATTAAAACTATCTCTGTAAATTTTATTCATGCAAATCTTTCTAGTTAAGGAATATAATCTATAATCTGTTAATATTTGCTGTTAAGGGGTAAGTCTACTCGGCGCGCTCTAAAAAAACGGTATTTTCACTATTTTTTTTGTCAAGCTTTTATCAAAGCTATTAATGAAAAAGATATTGGGCTTATTAACACACTCTTGGATTGCTTCAATTTTTTTTTTTTTTAATTTTAAACATTTTCTATACATAATAATTATAGATAATGGTAACGCTTCAAAAAATAGACATGTGGGTTTCGTTGTCCATATTTTTGGAACGAATCATCTGAAATTAAAACATTTACGACCGAGTGATGATCGCGTTGTTAAATTTAGCAATGGACACACAGCCGAGTGATGAACGCGTTGTTAAATTTAGCAATGGGCTTAGCAATTGTTAAAAGTTAACAACGATTTAGAATGTTTAACAAAACGTCATTGTCAGTGTTATTCAATGATTTTAGTAGGCAACCTGTCAAAATCTGACAATTTGTTAAATATTCTAAACCGTTGTTATCTTTTAATAATTGCTAAGTCCATTGCTAAATTTAATAACGCGATCATCACTCGGCCGTTAGCAATTGTTAAAAGTTAACAACGGTTTAAAACGTTTAACAAAATGTCAGATTTTGACAGGTTGCCTGCTAAAATCTTTGAGTAACACTGACAATGACGTTTTGTTAAACATTCTAAACCGTTGTTAACTTTTAACAATTGCTAAGTCCATTGCTAAATTTAACAACGCGATCATCACTCGGCCGTTAGTGTCGTTAAATTAGGTGTAACAGTGGGTTCGATTCGACCCACAATCATTAAATTTAACATATAATCAAAAAAATGGCGGACTGTTTTAGAAAGATAAAGAGATAAAAAGTGTTTTTTGTGGTTTTTGCTTTAAAAAAATTAGTAAATAATTAAATTTGGAGATGATTGTAGATCGGATCGAACTTATACATCTCAGGGTTATCTAGTTAAAATTTTATGAAAATTAGTTCGGTAGTCTCTAAGAATTGGACAACGTAAAAAAACATAGTCTCGAAATAAACGCTTTTAAAGTCTTTTTTATCGAAAAACTAAAAAAAAAATCTTACCCACATCTAATCGTCGATGACTGCTCCATACAAATTTCTTTTTGCTTCTTCCATGATTTGACCTTTGTCTAATTTATCTTTTCTAAACTTTATTTTGCCTTCTTTAAAAGCATGGAATGATTGGCGGTTTGCTAAAGCTATGCCCGCTTTGTCGCGTGTGTCGCGCGCTCGTGTATTAAAACGTTAAAGAAAAGTACATTTACAATACTCGTATCATTCTAAAATTTTTAAAGAATGTTGTTAAATGCGTAAACTTTGGAAAAATAGAAAAAAGAAAAAAAGATTTTTTAAAATGACCGAGTGGACTGACCCCTTAACAGGGCGCCGGTACAAGTAATATAAGATATTGGATTATAGGTTATATACCAGATCTTGTACTGCCTTTAGATTGACTTAATTGGGTATACCTAAAGTTAAACAAAATTTTAATATTTGGTTATATCTATTATACCAAACTATGATTAAACAATTGTTTGAATGTTATCTTAAACTGGCCAATAAATGTATAGTTTTAAGGACTTATACACATACACACACTTTACTTATAATAAAAGTCTTACAGCACGTTTTACATTAATTTGAATTGGATCCAAACGCAAAATTAACTTCCTTGAGACAGCCTTAGCTCGTGCAGTACAGGCAAACAGTAGGGCACTGAAGTCCAATACCATCCCCATTAAATTAGGATGTTTAACAAAACTGTCCAGCCTTTTAAGATGAGCTTAAGAAAGTAGTTTAAAAAAAAGAAAAAAACCCAGATATGCTGCTATAGATGACTGATCTTGAACTAAAAGATCAGAGATTCACTTTTTACTTTTAGTAAGGCCAATCACTTTATTTTGCGCTTTTTAAATGGTCAGATTACAAAGAGTTTTGTGGCTTATATAACCTTTTTTACCGAAAAAAAAAGGAACGGATATGACAGATATATTACGCAATTAAAAAAATACTATATACAAAAAATTAACTACATTAAATATATTTTAAAATATAATTTAATATTTTTTAAAGTACTATCATTAAATTATTGATTATTTTAAAAACAAAACATAAATAATAACTTATTATTTCAACCGTCAGAATTTAAACTTAAGTTATCCCTATTTATACGGTTTTTAAAAAGTAAATCTTAAAAAGTAAAAATACCGCTTAAATTATTATTTTACTAAATTTACCAAAACCGATTATTTTTTAATTTACATTAAATTATTTCCAAAATTTAAATACATTATTTGTTACAAATTTTAGAATATATAATTAAAAGCACACAATATTTTAAACCCATAATGTCCCACAATATTGATTACAGGTCTAAATTAACTAGCTTGTTATACATTGACCAAATTGGCTATAAAAAATCACTTTAATTTTGATAATTTTGCACTGTAACAGACTCTGGTATTTGTTGTACGAAAGAAAAATAAATATATTTGTCCGGGAGAAAACATAAAAATTTGGTCAATAGGTGGATAAAATGAAATATACTGTATTTAATACAAAGTGTGACAAAGTAAACATGAAAAAATAGGATTCTCCAAATTACTTTAAAAAAAAAGCAATGACAAGAAAAAACATGTCCAAATTTAATTTTAATTTTAATTTTTTAAAAAAGATAAAAATTAATAAAAACTGTGTTTTTTGGCCCAAAAGACTTTTCAAACAATATACAACTTGATAAGGGTTAATTTCTGTAACTATTCCCCTCTCTAGCCTTTTTTTAGAATCCTTGTGGGACAATAAATCATTTACAAATTAAATTAAGTACATTTATTTATTTTTTTGCGGTTAAAATACTTGCCTTATAGAGAGAACAGTCAATAGGTGCTAAAAGAAAGTTAGTCGATACAATATGGCGTTGTAAAAACATTACTAATTTATTTATATATTATGAAACCACGATTTGTTATTTAACTAAAGTATTCTTTTTTTTTATCTTCGGACAGTCCACGAAGGCTGATGCCTAAGTACTAACGTACCGTGGGTGTCTTAAGTGTGGTGAGGTTTGTTCACACGGGACTTAAATATTTGGAGATTGGGAGGAGAAGGAAAAACTTCTGCGGGCAGCAGGTTCCATAGTCTTGACACTCTAGGAATGAAGGAACGAAGAAAGCGGGAAGTTCGGGGCCTCTCTAACTGAACCGTAAAAGGATGCATAAAAGTTGCACTACGTGTTGCTCTGTTGGGAGCTGCCAGAGAAGGAATTATACTGGCCAATTCCTCTGAGCAGAAACCGTGAAAATACCTATAGAAGAGCGACAGATCCCCTACAGCTCGACGGTGGGCAAGAAGAGGAAGCCTTTCTGTGAGCGTTGGATCATTAATAGACGAACGGCTCTTCTTTGAATGGAGTCCAGAATGCTAAGTGTTGTAGGGAACGCCATTCCCCAGACATGAGAACAATTTTCTAAAGAGGGTTTGATTTGGGATACATACAGAGTGTACAGATTGCAAGAAGAGAAATATTTTCTGGCTCGGAAGAGAAATCCAAGCTTTTTTGAAGCTGCCGAGGCTATTGATGTAATGTGCTTGTGCCAGTCGAGGTTATTCTCAAAAGTAACGCCGACAAGATTAAACGACTCTTTGTTCTGCAGAACTTGGCCGCTCATATGTAAGGGATGAGCATCGGCAGACTTCTGTGTTTTCGAGGCATTAAACTAAACAAGATTTTTGGCGCCCCAATCCAAGATAAGTTTGAGGACTTGTAAAAGAGATATCTGCATTGACCTGCGCTTGTTTTTCAAATCAGAATTACATGGTGGCTTGAGAAATTGAATACTAGGGTGGAGGGTGCTATCGTCAGCAAAACTATGAATGGGATTGATTGTGGAAGAGAGAAGATCGTTAATGTGTGGAAGAAACAGCGTGGGTAGAAGTTGGAGGAATGACCATCTACATGATATACGTCGATTAGAAAGGAAACTGGAAAGCCAAGAGCAAAGCTTATGTGGAAGACCGTAAGAAGGAAGTTGGTTAAAAAGCCCATCATGCCAGACCTGATCAAAAGCTTTGGATATGTCAAGAGCAACGATCTGGGATTCACCAAGAAAATCAAGGGACTTGTTCCAGTTATGTGAGACAAAGGAAAGAAGATCAGCTGTGGATCTACTGTGATGGAATCCATATTGTCTATCATGCAAGATCTTATGTTTTTCCAGATACTTTAAGATTTGGGAATTAACGAATTTTTCCATTACTTTGCGAACAACTGAAAGAAGAGATATAGGTCTATAGTTAGAAGGGAGAGGTTTGGATCCTTTTTTGGGGACAGGTTGCACACGTGCAGCTTTCCAACTCTCCTGGAAAATGCCCGTGTCGTAAGAGATTCGAAAGAGGCGAGTTAAGATAGGTGCAAGCTCGGGAGCACATTTTTTTAAGACGATTGCTGGTATGCCATCCAGCCCAGACGATTTTTTGGTATTAAGAGAAGAAATAATACGCTATTCTAACAACAGATTAAATAATATTTAACAAAATTACTTAATCTCTTATGAAAAATTCTATTAAATTTGTAAAGTTACGAATGTTTTATCTTTAAAAATAGGCGTAATCCTAATACAGGAACCAAGAGCAATGATATTTATGTGTGTATGGATAGTTAATAGCGAATTATTTATTAATAAAAGAGTGTTTTGCATTTTCGTCAACGTTGTCCAAGCACTAAAAAATGCAAGTGTTGCATTTCACAGCAATGCCACCACGGACGTTATTTTAAATAACTACTACCTAAATATATCGCCCTGACTTGGATGGAGATTGAACTCAGATCGCCTGCGTAGCAACCAGAGACATTGTCCCCTTTGCCACCGAGAAGACAATAATAGTCCAGAAAACAAAGCCGAAACAAGTCCAAAACCTGTCAATTTTTTTAAAATGCATAGATTTGCATAAAAATATATGACTTAACTTAACGTACCCTCTCCTTCAAAATCTATATTATGCCAATGGGCGCTCTTTATTTTTTAGGGGTAAAACTATATTGCTAAAACCTATAAAACTATACATTAAAGCTTAAGTTTAGTAAAATTTAACTCAAATTAGATGAAAAAGTAGTATTTTGTTACTATTGAAACATTATTTAAAATATTTTAGCCCTTGAAAATCAACTTTAATAAATTAATAAGTTATCACAGTGTTTTGCATTAAAATTTAGGTATTAAGCTTAACTAACCCTTCTCTTTAAAATCTGCAGTATGCTAAGGGTTGCTTTTATATTAAAGCCTAAGTCACAAAAAATTAGGCTAATATAAATTGAAAAATAGGTATTTAATTTTTTGAAACATTATTTATTATATTTTAAGCCTTAAAAATCAACCCTTATTATAATTAAATTTAAAAAAATGTTTACCCTAGAAAAGTTAACATTGTCACAAAAGTACATATTGCTAGATTAATCTTTATTGCTGTCACATGATTTTTACTATGCTTGTAAATTTACAATAAATGGGGTGTTAACTTCCAATAGTCGTAAACAAAGATACCTTTTATTATGCCTTTAACCGATTCATAAATTGCAGGTGATTCTGAACTTTGTATTGTATAAACAATTTTTATGTTTTTGATTAATCTTCTTAACAGGTACGCAGTTTTAAAAGAGATTTACGAATTTTTTTAAACTTAAAAAAAAATACAATAAAAATAATACTACGTTATTCTGCCACTAATATAAACTATTGGTCAATAACTAACCAAAATTTAAACCGCTCTAACTCAGACCAAACTTGCAATATAAAGGAGTTCCTGTGGTTATTGCCTAGCTTTCAAAGTGGTATGGATATTGCTTTGGATTAGATCATTATTATTTAAATTCCACTGTTTTAATAAACACCGGTGTTCTTGGTATAATGCAAATGGTTATTATTTATATAAAAGGAATGTATGATTTTTTAATAGAGCTTGTTTTTAAGTCTAGGAAGATTTTAGCTACATGTTTTAATACGATGTTAAATACAATCACAGCAGCAAGTTTATTACTGTTTTTAAAAAATTATTCACTTTGCAAGAATCATTTACAAATCAGATAATTTGGTACTACCGTTTATAGGCAGGACAAATTACCCATTTTCTGGTATAATAAATTTCTTACCCAAAACAATTATAAGCTTTTGCTTATATAAAGTATTTATTATAATCTTCTTTGGGTTTTATTATTAGTTTTTTGCCCCTTATACCTTGCAGGGTTATAGAAACATTAGTAGGATTTTGCAATCGAAAATCCCTATAACACTATTTTTGCAATGAAGTTTTATCTTTTATATTATCTATTTTATCCTTTAATTGTAAGTTTACTTAAAGTTTAATAGTTACTTTTCTTCTCTTTCGAAATACACTTAAGATAAAACTTTGTCTAATGTACTGCGAAAAGCAATTAAAACTGAATTAAAAAACTTATATTTGTAGTAATTTTTTTATAAGCAATTTTTACCAAAAGAGAGAGGGTATAGATCGGCCTTTTTTGTCGTCCACTATATCAATATTTAATTTGGGTCATTTTATTATATTTATAATAAGTTTAATTATCTGTTAACATCTACAATGAATTTAGAATAGCAAGTATCACAAAAAACCTTTAAACTTGCCATGTTTATTATATTTCTGATATTTTGGACATTTTTTGATCTTTTGCTTCAAAAAACTTCATGATGCGCTTGATCCACCACATTTTTTAATATTATAATACCCAAGCATTATTTATTTTGGCACATTAAGAGCATCTTAAATTTTTTTGAAAAATAACAGATCAAAAACCATCTAAAATAAAAAATCATTAAACATAGGTTTAAAGTTTGTTTTGTTACTTACCACTTGGTTTTTTTCTGTATATGTGAGTAAATTTTTTTTTAAGTTACTATAAATATAACCAAATGGTTTAGATTTAAACTTTCACCGGTATGATGGGCCAAAAAAGTCCGAGCTTTACCCACCTCCCTTGTGTTAACTCTAGTTTTTATAAATTACACAAACTTCTTTCGTCCAACTACCCTCTAATAATCTCTTGTTTGGCTTTTAGGCATGTTTTTTTCGCTTTTTCTGTAACTTGATAATTTTCTGTTTTATTAAAAGACTAACCAAAATAAACAAAAACCTATGGAATGCTTTAAGCCGTCCAACTATTGTTTCTATGTTACTAAATTTTATTACCTTTTGTTCGTTTTTTTAAATAATACCTTTTTTTGCCAAAAAGTGCTTTATTTATATTTTCTACCTGGTTTTTCGCTTTTTCTTTAACTTGATAATATTCTGTTTTATTAAAAGACTAACTAAAATAAACAAAAACCTATGGAGTCTTTAAGCCGTCCAACTATTGTTTCTATGTTACTAAATTTTATTACCTATTTGTTCGTTTTTTTAAATAATACCTTTTTTTTGCCAAAAGTGCTTTATTTATATTTTGTTATTAGCAATGTTCCAAATAACCCAGATTTGTTTGATCTCTTTTCTGTAAATATTTGTATTAAATTATTTATTTTCTACAACCCAAAGTTTATAAAGAAGTCTAATTATCCTTATAAAATATTATCCCAAATAGAAAAGTCAATTACCCACACCCCATTTAAAATCTGTTATTGTATGTGGGCTCCAAACTTGGAACTTTCTGCTGGTTAAGAAATTTAAAAAATTAATAAGGCTAATGTTTGCTTTAAGCAATATAAAAAAATAGTTATTTTAATTAAAAAACATTTATTTTGGTTCTTGATGTTTATTTTTTCCATTTTCATTTTAATTTATCGTGATGTATTAAAAAATTTAACACAAGTTTAAAATTTTTATTTTTTATTTTTACAAAACCAAATCGACACTCTACTATCGTAATATAATTTTAAATGCTTAGATAGCACTGATAATGGTTGAATTATTATCAAAGAGCTCGCTAAGATTTAAAATCTTATAATTTGCACAAAATATAATATTTAGTTTATTTTCATTTATCTTAATTGTATTAATGCAATAACAATGGATAAACTACTGCCTAAAAGGGGCCAGTAATTTATTAGTTTAGGAAAATTTTACGCAAATATCACCTTAAAACTATAATTTTTCTTTATATTTTGACACAAGTTCGCAACAAATATTCCCCTTGTGTCTATGTCCCTATGTCCCTATGCCCCTTTTAAAAATCTGTTTGAAACTCAAACTATCAATCATCTAACCAAATTTATATCTTCTTTTAATGAATATGGTATCCTAACAAAATTTGCGACCTACCAAACATATTTTATTGCCCATGTTCCTTAAATTACTTTAATACCAATTTATTTTCTTGGAACAACTGGCCAACTAACCTCTTCTTAAAGAGGATTTGTAAAATTTTATTTTCTCAAAGAAAATGCCATACCAGATCTAAAACTAAAAAAAAAAAAATTATAAGATTTGGTCAAATCTGGTTTTTACTCGTAAAACCCATTTTTGTATTAATTAAATTTATTTATTCACAGTATTTTTTATTACCGAAAAATAAAATATCTTAAGCGCAGACATATTAAAATTTAGAAATGCTTACTTAACGTCATAAATATGAAAATAAAAAGAAAACATTTAGCGTCTTTACATAACATAAAATACCAAAAATTCTAAAATGAACTATTTACAGAAGAGACGTTAAAGCTATATAAGATGTTTTTTTTGAATAAATGTATTGATATAAAATTAAACAAGTTTTTTATGGCACCTAACCTGATTTTATTCGATGTAGACAAACGATATTTTTATTTAATTTAAAGTTACAGGTATATTTTACAGTATTCGGTTGTGACATCAGAACTTTGCCATTTTTATTGAAGTATATTTGTCTTGACACCAGTCATATTTTAGAGGAAAAACTTTCTTATCTAAAGTTCGCAAAAGTTTCTTACAATTACCTTGGCTTGTCGGATATTAAGTTAAAAGTTTCTTATTTTTACCTTATTTGTTATATTGTCTTAAATAACAAAATTTTCAAATTTTCTGGACTGCAGTTCTTTTGTTAAAAATTATTAAACTACTTTAAATCCAACTGTAGTATGACCCTAAGTATTTGTTTCCTTTTACAAAACAAGTTTTTAATCAACACCTTATTTCTCGGTTAAAAATTGTTGTAAGATCTTTTTTAAAAGTTTTATCATAACATCTATTCCGATGTACAAAAACTTTCTAACCTCAAAAAATATGTCTAAAATACCTAAAATTCAAGAAAAAAATGGCAGCAAAGATACAAAGATTTTTTTTAAATCCCAATGTATATTAAAAAAAAACCTAAAAAATTAAAATACGCCCCAGAAATTAATGTACCACGTGACAATATTTTCTAACCTCAAAATCGACGTTAAAATTCATCATTCTAAAAAAATTAACCAATTTACGACAAATTTGGGGTCGAAGGTGGTGGGGGTCGCTGATAATGCATAAATATAAAGTCAAATTTGCAAAATTTAAAATGGCGAAACCAATATGGCGGACCAAATATCCAAACTCCGATTTACGCCAGATCACGAATTTAAGTATTATTTACAAATTTTAAAATGATGGATTTAATATGGCAAACAATATTTTTTAAAATTAAATCAACTAATTTTTAAAAATACATCTGCCATATTTGGAAATGAAGCATTTAGGCTCGGAATTTGTTCGTCCGACATGGATTTACCTGAAATTTTTACAGAAGGTAGGAAATAGCCCAAGGATCAAAGTTTGTATCATGTTAAGGGGCGCTTTTATCCTTGGGGTGGTTGCTACCCCACCCCATCTGGAGGGTAGAAATTTTTTATCACATTTTATCTACGGGAATCGATGAAGAAAGTTATTCCAAGTAAAAGATGTTCCATATTTTTTTGTAAAACTAAACTTTTTTTAGTTATTCGCTATTGAAAGTAACAGTTTTTCGACGAACAAATCGACAACAACCATTAAAAAATTGTTTTTTCGTGAATAAATTTTAAATTATGCATTTTATCAAAACAAGAATTCAAAATTGTAGCTTAAAAAAACAAAAACAGGTCTTTTTTTATAAATTTCCTACAACCAGTACGGACCGAGCTACGGCTTGTTAATGGTAAGCTTTTGTTTGTCAAAGCTAAATTTGAAAGATTCAAAGTTAAATAGCAAAAAAACTTTGCATTTTTCGAGGAAAACTTATAAGGTCTTTTTAAAGTATATAATTAGGCCTTTCTTTAAAAAAATAATTCTGTAGCATAAAAACTGAGCGATTTATGAACAAAAATAAGGTCCTTTTCTTCGAAAAAAGCAGTAAAAACAACCCCCTAACTACTCTCCTAATTAAAATTGATTGTTACCCTTCTGCAATTATTTTTATATATGTATTATTAATATATTCTAAAAATTTAACCAATTTAAAACGCTTAATATAGAAAAATTAAAGCTAAAAGTTAAAAACGATTTCCCGCAATTTCGTAAAAAAGTCCTTTTCATCAAAATAACTCCAAAAATACTGGAGATACGAAAAAAATGCTGGAGTATTAAATTGTAGCTTTTTTAATTACAAAGATTTTTCTTTGCTTAGATTTTCTGTACAATTAATATTTGGCGAGATATGGCCGTTTAAAACCTCTATTTACGAGCGAGCACCATCTTATTTGAGCCCTTTAAACTCATACCATTTCAAAACTAAGGGATTTTAAGGGATTTAATTACATTGCCTGTAGCTCTGAAATATCCTACAAAATTATTTTTGAAAATTTTAACATAAAAACTTAAGGAACTATGCTTTAAAAACCAATTTTTTTTCGAAAAATTCGAATAGCACACTTCGGAGCATAATGTAGATTTAATAACCGGTATACTTTAGATTTTTACTAGTATAATTTCTGTATATAGTTCTATTTTGTTTCTAATAATAACTGTTAAATTAGTGTACGCGAATTGCAATGTCGTGAGGATGGTTTTTAAGGATTGAAAATTTGCAAAATATTAAAACTGGTTATAATAAATTCAAGCAGCAATATTTTTAATTAGCTACTAAATCTGTCGAGCTGATAATTTTTTCTGGGTAAAATCCTTTTTTTATTGTTAAGCTATAATAGGAGTTAATTTATAAGGATTAAAAATTTGCAAAGTAAAGTTAGTACATATTTTAAGCAACAGCATTCCAAAATTAAAGCACTCTGATAAATTAAGCATAAATATTTTTTTTTACTTTAAGCTATAACAAGGTTTGATTTTTAAGGGTTGAAATATTCCGACATTGTATTGCGAAGCAAAAAACAATCATTATTCAACTAATCCCTACAAAATTCTACCCATCTTGGGGTTTAATATGTTATTTTATAAGTCTTAACAATTGGGGGTAGTTTTTACCATTAAAAAAAACAGCGCCCATTGGCGTGATACAAAATTAGAAGTAGAGGGTAAGGTGAGCCTAATTCCAAATTTTTATGCAAATCGATGTAGGACAAAAAAAATTGCGAGGTTTTGCCAATTTTTGAGCTTTATTTCTGGGACTATAGGTATATCATCAAATCATTTTAATTTGCCAAAAACATTTTCTTTTGTAAATCTCATAAGGAGTGGTTATTTAAGCGTAAAGTTATTGTAGTTAAATATATTTATTGTAGCGTAAACTATTAAAATAATGTTTTTCTACAACATAAGCATCATTAAATTAGTTGAAGATGAAAAAAACATTTTTTTTATATTTTCGTTTTTAAGGGTGATTTTTATGGGGTTGAACCGTACAAAAAAAATCCGGCGGTCAAACACCTTTTTCTTCCTACACACTGTATCATAGTCAGATACATGGAGCAAGTTTTGATTTTTTTAACGCTGCAGTACATGAATTACAGCAAAGCTGCCTATAAACTCATTTATTATTTGGACAGTTCTGTGTGCCACAGAATGTGAAATTATACCAGCCGATAAATGATAACACGATTAAAATATAACCCGCGTCAATTAGTCTGCGGTCTTTTGTCAAAGTATTTTAACGGCTTTCTCACTATCTAACTAACTAAACGGATTTACATTTGAGGTCCAAACTGCCGGCTTGCCGTTTAACCAATGGCGCCAAAATCATTACCATTTAAATGGTTTTGGCCAGATAAAACATGCCAGTCGTTAGTCTTGTGACAATTGGCGAATTAGTGTTATAAAATAAATTGTATCTGGTTTAAAGGTTTACATTTACAGGGTCAGTCCTTATAATGTGGTTTAAATATACTAACTGATTTCCATACGTAGAGATCCAGTGTTTATGTTGTGATTTTAATAATATTTGCAAGCATAATTACACAGGTCCACAAAAAATAATTTTGTGTGCTGAGTGTCGGACCAGGATTTTCTGACGTATTTTTTTCCGCTAAATACGAATCTGAAGTCAAAATTGGGGGTCAAACAGCAAAAAAATCAAGAAAAACCCGAAAAACCGACATGCTACATTAACCGACAGAAACCTCCTACCACGGAATGTTTGGAATACGACTATATAACTATAAGAGATACAAAACATTTTATTAAACAAAAAATAGAGCTTTATTAAATTGTCTAAATAAAAATTTATATAAACATTTTTGATTAGTTAAATAATAAAGGAGATATAAACAACAAAATGAGATTTTTTTAATTAATGTGTTTTTTGTTTTTTTTTTTTTAACAAACTATATATTTTATTTATTTTAATCCCAAATTACCCAAAATTTACAGAAAAAATCCAAAATTAAAAAAAAAAAAAAACAAATGACAAATCCTAAAAATTCGATTTTTTGATTATAGCTCGAAAAATATTGCATTAGGACAAAAAGGTTATAAAGGTGTGGAAAATCCAAAACCGAACATAGGGATAAAGTGTAATGTATCAAACAGAAAGGGACAACCCCTTTAACTGTGTGAAAGAAGGGAGACAAAACTTTGCAATGTGTCGATACTTGCATCAAGCGCTGTCTCGGACAGCGAAGACAGCGATTCGAGGCATACGGCCACCTTCGTCGAGCGTACGCTGTTTAAGCTATTTTGGCGCGTTTAAATTCAATCTCACTCTGTTTTAGTGGTTTGTTTGTTTTCTTTGTCCCACTTGCAAAACGTCCATGTTCGGTTTTGAACTTTCCACACCTGTATAACTTAAAATAAAGGCCTTGTAAAAGTACGTAGTTTATGTTTTATAAAAATTTGTTTAACTTTTACAGCTTTTAAGATATTGACGTTTTAAATAACAAAAATCGTTTATATTTAAAATTACGCATTTTATTAAATTTTTGCGGTTGGACCTCCAATTTTAAGTTTAGATTTGTGTTTAGCGCAAAAAAATTCACCAGAAAATCTTAGTCCAACACCCAACACACACCACCTTTTTTTTTTTGTGGGCCTCTGTTATCTTTACTTCGGAAAAAAAAATGTTTAAATATTTAGCCCGACCCAGCCAGTTTTTATACATGCTGAAATAAAATTTTTCGCACTTTTAAATACAATTGTGGTTGTACATTTTAAGGGTTTGTATTAAAGTGCCTAAATTTCACTTATCTCTTTAGTGCTTGAATTATTTTCGAAAAATTTTTGAAGCAACTAATTTTCTAGAAAAATGCCTGGAAAAATTTTAGATATTAATTTAAGGAAGCGGATGATTTGGAAGAGAATTTAACAAATAAAAAAAAAAAAAAAAACCTGAAATAAGCTGTTAAAAAAAATCCATTTATTAATTTTGTTCGCCTACCTAGGCAGGAGGAAAAAATGCAAACAATTTGAAGGTTGCTATGGTTAACTGTTAAAATAAAATCGTTTAATTAGCTTAAAGTGTCAAGTGTTTAATTTTTACCTTTAATCTTCCTAGTGCTTGAATTATTATCGGAAATTTTTCCCGAAGCAGCGCATTTTTTTTTTTTAAATACTCAAAATAGGCTTATTCCACTTAGCCACTTTTTCAGTGTTGTAATACTCGAAATAGGCTTAGTTGATGCTCCTTAAAGTTATTAAGAAATTCTGGTCTACCCAAAAGCCATTTTTTGAGTGTAATAATACTCGAAGTAACATTTCTCCACAAAACCCGTAAAAAAGTAGCTTCTTTACCTTTAAACATCTATTTTTACCCTGTAGATTAGTCCCTAGAGACCCACTTCTAAATAATTGCCTTGTCCATCAACCGACTGTAATGGTGCAAAGACAGACCTTTATGGGATCAGAATGGAAACCAGGTAATTTAAGTGATTTAAATCTCACTTTTGTCCAGAATGCATGATGGTCGATCAACTAAAAAAAGTGACGTGGTAAAACGTCTTTTGCTATTTTCAGAAAATTGTTAAACCACATGTCCTTTCTTATCTTAAAACGATCGGAAACCTTATTTTTAAACAAGACAACAACAGACCATAATATATAGTCAGAGTAACAACCGTAAACTTTTAAATTAACCTCATAATACACTTTAATGTGATATTAATTTATAAAAAAAAATTTCGTACTTTATTCTTAATTTTCAATTTTGTACAAAATTAGAATTCCTTTACTTTGGTCAAGACATATAGAGGACATTTTTCTATTTATTAACATGACGAACATTGTCTAAATATTTTTTAACACACATTAATACACAAGAACCCACTATTCGTTTCACCTTAGAAAAGGAACAAAACTCACAACTTTGCTTTTTTTAATATTTTATAAAAAAAATAAAATGTACAGAAAACCTACTCATACAAACAGATACATACTTAAATTTTGACTGTATTCACCCAATAATGGTAAAAAAAGAAGATTTAATTTTTTTGTTAATAGAACTTAAATAATTTGTTTTCATCAAAACAAAGAAAACAAAATAAAGATTTTTTAAAATATTTTAGTTTTAAATAATTATCCACTTGATTTTATAAACAAATGCTTTTTAAAATTTAAACCACTAAATTTAAGACAAACTCAAAAAAGACCTATTACAAATCTATGTTTACCATATATTCTTGTAATCAAATAAAATTCAACAAATAAGTGGTAAATTTAATATTCGTACTATATTTAAAACACAAAACACTATTAGATCTCAAGTAACAAAAATAAAACCATAACAGAAAATATTATTTATAAAATCCCTTGTAAATGTAATAAATTTTTCCTACGACCATAGGAAAATGAACATATTCCCCTCTCTACTGCTTCAGGAAACTGCATATTTTCACGCATACTATTTTATTTTCCTCTCTGGGGGAAAAATTTTCCCTTGGAGGAAAATAACTGACAAAATTATGTCTTAAATATAAGCTATAAATCGTTTTCAAACAGAATTATATCTAGTTTGCCATGAGTTACGCATCAAAAACAAAACGTAGTCTAGGTCCGGAGGAAAAATACTTTCCCCTCTGGGGAAAATTATTCCCGATAAATAGATTGCAACATAAAACAAAATAAAATTTAGGTCAATATTTTGTGGTTGTAGGAAAAATTGTACACAACTCAGAAACACTCTATTCGACTCAACGTCGCCTCGTGAAAACTTACACTCGTGTGAAATCTTTTATTTTACACACTTGTTTGTAAATTAAAACTATTATTTACAACCATGCATGTAATAATAACATTTCACCTATCTTTGAAAGGTGAAAAGTTTACGTTTTTTGACTTCTACTTTCCACCCGTATGGAAAGTGCTCACTTTTCACCCAGTTAGAAAGTTTTTTTTTGTAATTTCATTGAATATTGATATTTCAAAATGGTATAGTGACACACGAACATACGCATTCTAAGAAAAATAATAATATTCTCGAATTTCTGGTGGAGTACCAGCAAACTCAAATTCCTCATCTGATAACATTTTTATTTTTGGATTTGCGAAATTAAAACAAATTACTATGCAAATTTAAAGCGTCTATCTTACACTGTATGTATTGACACTTTGACAACCCGTCACCATGACAACGATACAAATTGCGAAGCACGCCGCCTAATAAAATTATTACCGGATCAATTTTCATAATTTAATTTAAAATTAGAAATGACTAAAGTGGTTGTAAATAAAATAGATACAAACCTCGGTGGAAAGTTTCATTTCTGTCTCGAGAAGTATAGTAGACCTCGGATACGCCTCGGTCTACTAACGCATATCTCGACAGAAATGAAACACTTTCCACCTGGGTATGTAATATACTATTATATAGTTAAACTTTTAGACCATTAGCCAAACAAAGAACATAGAACATACATTAAAAACACAGAAATCCACAAATCAAAAATCTGTCAACACGCATTTGATAACAACCACATAATAAACTGGAATGCTTCTAGTATTTTAAAAAAGAAAACTTGTTTAAAAACGCGTAAAATAAAAGAAAGTACATTTATATCAATAAATAAATAAAAATGTGTAGCATCAATATCCGTCAATATAAATAATACATGGTAACCCATGCCTAATGCTGAATAACTATAGGTAAACCTTTAAATACATTAACATCACATTTTTTTTTTTTAAAAAATATACCAGTCAAATATACTTATATGCCATTTATGACAAAACGTCAGAAATAGTATAAAAGCTTTTAACAATTTCTTAACTTTTTAATCCAAAATTTCTTAAAATTAAGCTTAAATTTCCGTTTTGATTTTTTATCTTGAAAACGGTGGCCGACCTGCCACCGAAACGTAGATAAGTGTGTGTAGATAAGTGGTCCCATTTTGTAAAAAACTGTAAGGCAAGTTATCCTAAAAAACACATACTAAATACTATATTGTTACAGATTTATTACATTTTTAGTCAAAACTTGCTTGAGAGAAATGTTTCAGTAATTTGCAAAGAGAATAAATGTATTTTAATCAGTTTTAAGTAATTAAAACACTAATCCACAAACCTTTATTTTTCTTATTTTTAGATATTACATAGTGCCTTCCCATTTTTTAAAAGTGAGAGGTAGCTGTTACCTCATAACCCGTTTAAAAGTCTAGAAACGACGAGTTGTCAAACTGGCAAACATTTTATAACAAGTAAGATTTTCGTTTTAAGAAATTTTCTCCGTATCATATTACCCTTAAGAACAGTATGGGTATTATGAAAAACGGATGGATATTTGTCACTGGTCAGTAAAAACAATTTATATGACAGCATACTTTTACTGATTAAGTAAATTTTACAAACCATAATCAAGTTAATCGACACAACATGCATGATTGGGCTGAAGAAAATTTACCAATGACTATCTTGGTCGGTAAATATTTGATATGGGATAATGTGCGATGTTGTTAATGGTCTACAGTTTTTGGATGGACAGCGATACTGCGATTTTCTAGGAAATCACTTACTAAGTTTATCATCAGTAAACTGGCCTTCTCGATCGCCAGGTAGGTAGGTAGGTAGGTAGGTTTAAAGTGAGTGCACTTTTTACACCCTCCACTGCGACCATTCGGTCTATTGTGGCTTACACCTTTTTATATTTCTCCCAATAGGATCCGACTTCTAATGAATCCGATACCAGATTGGGGAAATTTCTTACATCTCTTACTCGTGTCGCTACCGGACACGAGCACAATGTGTTCTGATGTGTTCTGGTGTCCCTGTCTCCTGGAGAGTATGACGAGCAGACGGTTAGATCCGTCATGCCCTCCTCTCCCGGTGTAGTGACGTTGGTAGCTACCAGGTCCTTGTTACAGGAACCAAATGTTCTTTCTGAGGTCGCATCTCCGGCCTTACCCTATAAAAACGGTCCTATCAGCTTTCTGTTTAAAGCCAGGGAACCCTTTTCCCTATAAAGGCGGTTCTGTCCGCCTTCTCTTTGGATTTAGGGATCCCTTCCTAAACGCCTGTTTGTTCGGAATGGATTAGACCTTCCCCGTGAAACAGGCGCCGGTGACTTCAGGGGTACCTTTCGAAACGAATTCAACCGTTTCGGTCGGCGCACCTTTGTCTGCTTGTGACCTTGAGTGGCACCTCCCGAAACGGATTTATCCGCTTCGGTCAGCGCACCTTTGTCACTTTTTTTCAATGAAAGCGGTTCTGTCCGCTTTCTGTTTGGAGCTAGGGAAGGAATAGTCCACCACGGCAGAGCCCCGCATTACCCTCAGTAAGGCTAGATACTCCGAGAGGTCGCCCTGTATCTTAGAGGGACCGTTGGAGACACCTGTTTAAGTCCTGTGCCTTAAACAGGTGTCTCCAACGGTCATTCACTCATCAGCACGGTATGCTAACATCTTGAGTTAAGCCTTGTATTTATCTTAGCTTCGGATTCCGTTCCATACGCTAGCCAAAAGAGTTGCCGATAACCAGCAACTCTAGCGCATGTTCCAAAAGATCCTACTGGGCCCAACCACGACAACGACGTGTGAACCCAGCGGTTGGGGATCGCCAGGTATGACTTCCCTTCGACTTTTTTCTGTGGAGTCTTGTTAAAGAAAAGGTCATGGCGACAACTCCACCTACAGTCGAATGCATGAAGCGAAATTATTAGGCGTGGAATTTAAGGAAGGTTATAAAGAGTTCGAATTTTTCAAATAATTTAAAAAATATTTAGAGCAAAATGGAATTACTTATAAATACAATAATAAATGTCTTAGCTTTTTTAATTATTGGAATTAATTTTTGTTTGTATTATGACGAAGTATTTCCGTAAGATTACGAATCTGAAAAAAAAACAAAAATTTCATTTAAGATTTAGCAGCCCGTAAAAAGTAAAAAAGCCTAATAAGTTACTTTTCATATCAAATAATGTCCGCAACCCTGCATTGCATCACGCCAATTTTAATTTTTTGTCCAATTAGCCCTTTCTTACACATTTCCCTGTATTTCTTTAGCTAAAAGACCCTGTAATTCATCATGCATTACATACCATTGTCAAACTTTAGAACGATGACATTAAATTCTACGGCATATATTATATAAGATTAGAATAATCCCCAAAAGTCCGAAACTAAGAACAGAACTTGTTTGCACATGTGTGTAATAATCCATGTCAAAGTGAAACTTTGTGTTTTATTTTCCTGCATCGTATTTATAACTTTGGGCCCGAGTTTCCAAAGTTTGGCAGTGTGTCTTGTTTATTGTTTTTAGCGTGATCTCTAGTTAATTACTTTACGACTTTATACCTTTATAACTTTCCAAACTTTTAGTTCTAGGTTTAAGGTCTGACCGTTCTACAATATTTACTGTTTAACTATTAAAAATAGTGAACGTACACTAAAACAGTTTTAAAAATAATCTAATTGTTAAGCGTAGAAAACAACATAAATATAAACTAATAGAAACACCAGTTAATTTACACAGTAAAGTAAAACAAAGTAAATTTTTATTTAAACGGTTGTTTTACACTCTCTATACTTTGTAGTAACATTATAAAATTTGTTAAACAATTTAATAAATTTAACCAATAAATGTACAAAGTTACTTTTTTTATCTTGAGACAATCCACTAAGGCTAAGGCCTAAGTACTAACGTGCCGTGGGTGTCTGAAGTGTGGTAATAGGGAGATTATGTACACGAGACTTAAATATTTGGAGATTTGAGCGAAAAAGAAAAACTTCTGCGGATAGCAGGTTTAATAGTCTGGACACTATAGGAATGAAGGAACGAACAAAGAAAGCTTTTCTGTGAGTGTGGGCTCATTAATAAGACGAACAGCTCTTTTCTGAATAAAGTCAGGAATGCTAAGTGTTGTGGGAGATGCCATTCTCGTTGTGACCCGACTTTTTCGCGATAGCGAACATGACTGTGTTTTGAAGGCATTAAACTGAAGAAGATTTTTGGCTCCCCAATCCAAAATTACCTTAGGGCCCTGTGAAAGAGATATCTCTATTGACCTCCGCTTGTTTTTTAAATCTGAATTACAGGGTGACTAAGGAAATTAAATATTAAAGTGGAGGGTACTATCGTCAGCAAAATTATGGATGGGATTGATTGTGAAAGAGAGGCGATCGTTAATTTTAAAGAAGCTGTAAGAATGACAATCTACAATAACTGATACAAGTCGATTAGAAAGAAAACTGGAGAGCCAAGAACAAAGCTTAGGTGGAAGACCGTATGAAGGGAGTTTGTTAAGAATTCCATCATGCCCTACCTGATCAAAAGCTTTAGATATGTCAAGAGCAACAATCTGGGATTCGCCAAGAAACTCAAGGGACTTGTTCCAATTGTGTGAGACAAAGGCAAACAGATTAGCTGTGGATCTTCTGTGACGAAATCTATACTGTCTATTATGTAAAGTTTTGTGTTTTTCCCAATATTTTAAGATTTGGGAATTAATGAATTTTGCCATTACTTTGCAAACAACAGAAAAAAGAAATATAGGTCTATAGTTAGAAGGAAGAGTTTTGCATCCTTTCTTGGGGACAGGTTGCACAGGTGCAGCTTTCCAGTTCTCCGAAAAAGTGCCCGAGTTGTAAGAGGTCGAAAAAGGTGAGGTAAGATAGGTGCAAGCTCAGGGGCACATTTTTTGGTATTAGAAGAAGAAAGATTACGCTTGATCTGTTTGACTTTAAAAATTATATTGGACATTTTATAAGGAACAGGGGCAACTTGTTAGAAGAGAGAGATTAACGGGAGGATTAGGAGTAGAATTTGCAGCAAACAGTTGGCAAATAGCTTGGCTTTTTCTTTTGAGGTAGAAACAATTTCATCAGCAGAGATTAGAGGTATAAAATAATTTGTGCAAAAGTTTTAACTTAAGTTCTTGTCAAACGACTAGAAGGATTTACTGCCATTTAAGCAAGAGAGGACTTTATCTTTTATTGGGTTGTTAAAACGGTTTTTGGCTTCTAAAATAGTTTGATTATACTGATTTTTTGGCTTGGATTTTTAAAAGTCTGGCTTTGTCACAGGATTTAGTAACCATGGTTTATAATTTGGAGGTTTGGAGTTATTTTTGGTATGAGGAATATAGGTCTTAATGCCTAGTTGAATTGTTTCGGTAAGTTGTTCGCAAATTTTGGGGGGATCGTGAGTGGAAAAGTGGGTAGGATCCTAACGGAGGGTGGCAAAGAAATCTCTCAGACCATCCGAGTCGGCCGAGTTATAGTGGCAGACAGTGCGTGAAGGTGTACATTGCTTCCGAATGTATGAAGTATGATACAGTGACCAAGCACTGATCTGAGTGATCAAGTGGAGCAGTTACTGATGCTAGAACTATGGGTGGGAACTCTGGGGAAGTAGGTAGGTTCCATAATTAAATTGGTGAGCAAATTATTGATTGTGAAGTTTTTGGCTACTCTGCCTTAAGTGTCAGTTTTTAAAGAACCTAACCAGTCCTTATTGTGAACATTTAAATCTTTAAGGACGATTACTTCAGCCAATGGAAACTGGGAAATTATAGTGTCAATCTTTATTAAAAGAATGTCAAAGAACTTGGAGTAAGAATTGTCAAATGGGAACCGGTATATACAGCAGATAATTTGGTAGAAAATCTAAAGGTTGGTTTAAGCCAAAGAATATTGGGCCTACCCGAATCAAGGCTAGAAACTCTAGCACAAGCACCGCCATGGGGTCGAAAAGATGAGTTCGTAGCCTGGGAAAAGAAAGTGGTTGGTTGATGTTTTGAAACTTATTCGGGTTTCAGTAGGAAATAATATGTGGGGCTTAGAAGATTAAAGATAATGGTGCACAGAGTTTATGTTGGAGATAAGCCCAGATATATTAGTGAATGGTATCAGACATTTCGATGTTGGCCTCCGAAAAGCACCCCTCACCCCCAGATCTGATTGGAGGAGTATTTTATCTTCGAAATTCTTTACTTTCGAAAGTGCCATCATTATTATTATCCAATTTTTATGATATAGAAAAAAAGAAAAGGAAGAATGAAAACTGACTCACCCACCCAACTAAGCTATTTTTGATTTTTTATGTTAATAGTGGACGTATTCCTTTTTAATAAAATACATTGTACCAATTTGCCTTATATTAAATTATTTCACTTATAGCAACCATAATATAATGATTTAAAGGATTTAACATTTAAAAAAAAAATTAAAAATAATAAAGAAAAATTTAAAAAAATTATTTTTTCTAAATTTTAAAATTTAATTATACCTAAAAAATTTTAAAATTTTTTTTAAAAAAATTAATTTTAACTAAGAGGGGTTTCCTAAGATGCTAATTTTATAGGAAATTTGGGCCAAAAGAACCCCAACCTTTATAAAAAATTTTAAAAATTTAAGGAAGATACTTATTTAAAAATATATAGCAACCATTTCTTTGGATTCAACATTTAAACGGTATAATTTTGTGACATTCCAATATTTTGTTTTGGTCATAAAGGCTTATATTACTACACTACGATAGATATTTGACATCTCCAGAAATTAATACATTTCCTGGGCCCAATTTTTGACATATGTTAATTTACATATTGGAAAAGTGAGTTTCTTCAATACTTTAATTGTTTTTTGTCAAAAAAGGTCCTTTACATTCACTTCGAAAAATCAAGCCGTGTTCGCAAAAATTAAGTTTACTTGTCCCACGGCATAGATTACCACAATAAAATATTAGTTTTCAAACTTCTATACAAAAATTAAATAGTGAATGCTTATTTTTATAGCGAATATGCTAACGTGCACCTAATTTATGGACATGCACTCGTCAGTTGTGTCGAAGCACACGTTAAAAACATTTTTTTATAACATTCAAGCTATATTCTAAATCTGATCTTATCTGAAGAAAAACATAAAAAAGGAAATAATTTAAACTAAGTTTTTTTTTAATTTTGACAAAAAAGGATATTAATAAGAATTATGTAAAAAAATATAAGAATATAAATAATGTAAAAGCTTCTACTTTTTACTTAGGCAGATTTTTCAAAAGGGCTCCCTGTACTTCTATGCATTTTTCTATTCGACAAATGTTTTCTTGTTGCACTCGACACAACATTCCAGGATTATTTTTAATTTTATCGAAATGTTTTATTATTCATTGTATTAGCTCTTGCCTGGTGTGCACGGGCATCGAATACACAAACCTTTTTAAATTTCCTCACAAAAAGAAATTCAGAGTGGTCATGTCGGGCGACCTCGGAGGCCATGAATAACGCCCACACCGACGTATCCATCGATCATTAAAATTGTTTATTAAATGCGGACATACTAAATTGCAAAAATGGGTACCCATTTAGGTTTTGTTGCAAAAACTTCAAGAACATGGCTCCATATCTACCTTTAATAAAAGATGATTTCCAATAATTCTCGCCTACATCTTAACCATCAATCCCTGTTGTTTCTTAGTTTGTAGTATTGCATGTGGATTTTCTTCATGCCAGACATGCAAATGATAAGACAATAATAGTATAATAAGGATATGGTATAATTTGGTGCAAAAACCTACTTGTATAACTAAATCTTGCAGGATAATCAGCGGGTGGTATGACATGCACTTTTTGAACTTGATGCAAGTAAAACAGTTGTTTTTCAAGGATTTCATTATCGTACGAAACTGAGACGATAGCTTTCCTACACTAGTAAAGGGATTCTCCTTAATCTCATAGAGTATTTCCTCTTCTAATTGATTGTTTCTTGTTCTTCTTTGAGGCCCTTCTCTTCCACGACGTGGTGTTAAACTTCCTAAAGTAGATAGCAAAAGGTTAGCTATACCGTTTTTTGCATAAGTTAATACCGGTGTTCCAAAGGCTATAATCAACTCCTTTAAAAGTGGTTTTTCTTGGCAATCATCAATTTAAAATGTTTTAGAGTATATTCTTTAAGCTTTAAAACAATTGCCGAGTGCTTGTCCATAAATTACCTGCATGTCAGCATATTCGCTATAAGAGTAAGCATCGATAATTTAATTATTGTATAGACGTTTAAAAACTGTTGTCAATAATACAATGTTTAAAAAAATAATAAAAACTTCATAATGTGTTGTCGTGTGGACATATTAAATTGCTATTTTCTGGAAAACCAACAAATGTAGGCATAGGATATCAAGCAGGTTTTAAATCAGAAAGGTCTTGTACAATTAAAATCCTAAAAAATATACAAGGGATTCTGTTAAAAATATAAACATTTTTACCACTTTCAGTTAAACCGGAAGTGATAGGTAAATATTATTGTATTTAAAATCGGCATTTGATGACAGAATATATCATCCTAAGATTTAAAAGCAATTTGTTTCTATGTAAGAAAATAAGATGCGTGATAGTAATTTTGTTACCACCCGGTTTTAAACAAAAAAATTAGTAGGGCTGCAGCAACTGCAAGAGTTATAATAAATATCATAGAAAATAAACTTTTTTTATCTTAAATGGGAATGATACGTTTTTCTAAAGGTTCTAGACAATGTTGCAGGTTGCATAAAAATTTTTTTTGGAGTAGTCTTATTGTTTTTTTTTAATTTTTTACAACGTTTCGCATAGTATCTTTGATCATTTTTTAGTAAATAATAAATATCTAAGCCTATCACTACGCCTATCACAATCACTAACCACAACTAATCGGGTCACTGATGCATAAAGCCACTGTTCACTTTTATGGTCTACTGAGCTTGACTTCTTTCCTGTTAGTGTGCAGAGGTTGCCAAATATTATGAATATTTAAACTTGGTTTACTATAAACATGGGAATTGTTATTAATAATATCAGCTCTTTTAAACTTTTGTTTATTCCAGTGCAATTCTCTAAGAATAATCCCAGCATCTTTCCAATTAATATTATGATGTTTAGGCCAAGCATGTTCCGCAACACCTGACTTTTCAGTCTTGCCCATTCGAGTATGTTTTTGATGTTCCTTAATTCTAAGTTCTAAAGGTCTCTTTGTCACACCAATATATAGATTACTACAGTCACAGGGTATTTGATAAACAACTTCTTTTCCCGCATCCAAAGTACTCGGTAGGAAGAGAATGCCGTTTTGATGTCGTATTTTCTTGCTATCCTTTTTATTTTTTCAGAAGTTCCTCGCATGTAAGGTATAGTAAGAATCTTCATTTCATGTTGTTAGTTTGTTTGTATAACCTGTTTTTTATTTCGAAAGTTTGAAATTGTTCTTTGAACAAGTGTTTCGGTGTAACCGTTCTGTCGAAGGTCTTTCTTGATATTATCAACTTCTTTATTTAACAAAATGTCAGTGCTATATATTGTTTTAGTACAATTATAGAGTATTTTTATTATACCCTCTTTTGTTGCGCCAAAATGATTAGACTTGAAATTCAAGTATTGTCCGGTGTGTGTTATTTTTTTATATACTGATGTTTCAACTGTATTTCCGGATCGCCTTACTAATACATCAAAAAACGGTAGTAAGGAATACTTTTTATTTCTCATGGTTAATTTAATAGACGGACGAAAATTATTTAGGTGATCCACAAATGATTTTAGTTGTTCCGCACTACCGTTCCAGATAATGAAGGTGTTATTAACATATCGCAACCAAATTTGTGGCTTGACCTGTGCTTTTTTAATTACGTGGGTTTCAAACTATTAGCTACATCCGGAGAAAGTAAAAATCAAATAAAGATTAGAATTTTTTTTATTCAACTAAGAATTTTTAAACCTGCATACGTAATACTATACGTCATAACTTAACTTTCTGTTTTCGTGCGTTGCGTGTTTAAAACTTTGTCCCCAAGTTTACAAACTTTAGCTGTCCGTCTGGTTAATTGTTTTGAAACTGGCAAAGTTGACACTTTTGGTGACATTAAAAGTTCCCTTCATTAAATTAACTTCTAATTTGGCAATCAAAATTACAAATATAGCACAGTTACCTGAAATATTTTTGATACATTTATATTAACAGCAAATTACCAGGGTTGTATTATAACAAACGTGCAAAGAACATAAAAAATAAAATCAAATATGTGCAAAAGTTATCTTTTTCCTATTTTTAAAATTAAAAAAAAATTTTAAAAACTTTCTTTTATAGTACAAAAAATAATTTAACAGTAATTTAATTGCGATACGGTAAATAGAACTTTTGTAAAGAATCAAATAAGAAATAAAATGGTTTTTTAGTTAACTCAATCAGGGGATTTTTCGCAAAAAAGTGGGATAGAGTTTAAAAGCTAAACTTTCGAAAAATAATTGTTTGTAAAATGTTATTTAAACAGGCCAAAGGCAGATATTCTCCGTCTGGTAGTTTTTTTTTAATCGGCGTGTAAATATTTTGCAATCATATTTTCAACGACTGTTATTTTCCAATTTAAATTTAGTAAACGGTTTATTCAACTTCAAATTATATTTAACAACTTATATTGTCTATCCTTGATTTCTCATGAAATTTTCTAAGAAGTGCATACGTTGTAAGCGCTATCTCGCTTTTGGAAGAGCGTACCAGCATGCTTTAACCTCCCACCACTCTGCTTCAGGAACGGGATCGCGCTTTCAACGCAATGCTTTTTGCCACTTATAACAAAATTATATTTAAAGTTTTATAATTTATTTACCCACTTTATATCGAACAACTACAGTTTTTACGCTGAGTCACTCCCAATATTCAAACTGGGACTTAAAAATAAACCCTCAAACAGCATCCGCCTTAAGCACGTTAAAACAACATATTAAAAATAATCGTTTTCCTGAAGATCGGCTTTCCAACCCTAAAAGGGTCCAAGTTATTTTTTCAAGATACGATCAATTTTAGCGGTTTTTCCGACACTTCTTTGCAAAAAATGCACAACAAAAAACAATTTTGTTTGTTTTTCGATTCTTTACGAAAGTACCATTGGCAGTATTACGATTTAACTAAGGTTAAATTACTTTTTTAAGGTTGTTTTTCCATATAAAAAAACCGGAAAAGCTAACTTTTGTACGGGTTTTAATTTTTTATGTTCTATCTACACAAGATGTTAAAGAGTAATTAACGGTCAAATTTTAATTAGCAAAACAGCTTTTGTTTTATTCTGTCAGCTGTTTTAATAGTTAAACTTCTATTTCAGAGCACAAGCGATATACTATTTTATTGTTAAGCAAAGAAACGGTTTTATTTACTACGGTAACTTTGTCAAAAGTCAATGGTGATTTATTATAATTCAATTATTGTTCATAGACCGTTCTTAAAAAGAAAACATTAAATAACTGCAAAAGTGCAAAAACATTGTATGATTTTGTAGTAGGTAAAGTATTAAACACTAAAAAACTTTATTTAAAAATATGGATTTTTACGTAGTCCTTAATAATAATTTTGTTTTTGGAATTTAGTTAGTTTAACCTAATATTATCAGTATAAGGGTCTTGCTGTTTAAATTCGAGTAAATATTTTAATTGCCCTTGTTATAGTTTAACCTTTATTACAAAGTTTACTTAAATTAACTGTACACATTATATTTTAACTTAGCAGTATTTTTTTAAACTCTACATAATTTTCCGTAGCTTCTTGTTGGCTCTAATGCGTTTATATTGAAATTAATAAACAGTTTAGCTTCAACTTCTAAGTGATTTTTTGGGCCACCCTGTAGGCCTGCACAAAAATGTCCCATTTAGGCTGGCCGCATAAACACGTTTTCCGTATTCGCATTCCTAATGCGGAATTTTGATTTGGGATTCCGTGAGACTAGCGCAAACGTTCGTTTTTCTTCATTCGGAATGTATACACGTCAGTACAGATAGTGATAGCGTGGTGAACGCACGACGATGGAGGACGACGATTTATTAGCAATTGCATTTCTGTTAACAATAAAAAAAAAGAAACGTCGGTATTGGGTACATCCATTGAATACTCGAAGAATCTACGAGAGTCCGTTTTATCTGAAGAGAGCTAAGCTACGAGCACACCCAGATAAATTCTTTGATTTCTACAGGATGTCAATAAATTCTTTTGATGAACTTCATAATGGCATACGTGATAAATTAATAAAGCAAAATACCTGCATGAGATTATCTTTGGATACGGAAGAAAAACTAACCATAACCTTGAGGTAAGTTCTCTTTATTTTTACATCTATATTTATTTAAAAAAAATACAAATCAACTATCATATATAATGGTTAAAGTTTAGGTGTTTGCCAATAGGTATTATCTTCCTGTTCTTGTCCTCGAGATTGTAGAACTAAAAAAGTTGCAGCTTCGGTATCCTCGGCATGTTGAAGATTATCACCATGTAGAGAAGTAGAAGGTGATGTGTAGTGATGACGTGGTGGTTGAAGCGGTGGCAGATGTGTAATAGAGTCAATAACCACTCTGGAATTGTTTGGGGCAGATTGATAATTCGTGGTTTTATTTTGCGAAGAAGATGAAGTAAAAGTCTGGCAATGGAGATTGCGTTTTATATAACATATTAGGTGAAGTTTCTGGTACAGGAATATATGAAAAAGAGGGGGAATAACCACGGCTTGATGCTGGCGTTACTGAACGGTGGTTATCATAACTCAGGGAAAAGATGGAGATGAATTGTACTCAGTATTAATTTTTTTAACCAACTGTAGCATTCCCAGTTTAGAATCAATTTTTTGGTTTTCATTCATATGTTTCATATGTGTTCTAAAGCTCAATAAAAATTTCGTGTCATCGTCTTCTACTTCTTGTCGTTTTTGATTGGCTTTCTGTTGATTTTGATGTAGGATACCGAGTATTTGGGTGGGGATGTCTTTTTTGTTTCGTTTTAAACTATTTGCAGGTGGAATTGATAAAGGTTATGAAGGTTGTAATATATTTGTATGGTCATCTACTTGTTCCACGCTGTGTTCTTCTTGCGTTTCGGATTCTTGTGAAGTATTATTGTGTAAATCATCGGTTTGATAGTTTCCTTCGGTATTTCTTTTATCGAATACCGGTATAAGAAAATACAGCAGGTCTGCATAAACATATTTTTTAACCTTTTTAGCGGCACTGCCTGTAAGAGCGTTTTTATTTTTTTGGAAGTCTCTTCGAAAGTAGTCTCTCATGTGTGTCCATTTTTTCTTTGCCTCAGCACCTGAAATGTAATTAATATTATTTTATATCTTTTTTTTTAGATTCCTGGCAACTGGTAAAAATTTTACCAGTTGCAGTTACACTTTGAATATTTAATGGGGGAGCAGGACCGTATCAGACGTAGTTAAGGAAACCTGTACAGCAATATGGGAAGTTTTTCAACCTTTGGAAATGAAGCCACCATCTTCAAAAGAACGTTGGCTAGAAATTGCTGAAAATTATTATAGAAGAACCCATTTCCCTAATTGCGTAGCTTCAGCGGATGGGAAACATATTGTTTGATTTTCTCCTCTGCATAGTGGATCTGCCTTTTATAACTATAAACATTTCTACTCTGTTGTACTATTAGCAGTGGTAGATTCTGACTACCGTTTTATAGCTGTAGATATCGGTGCTTATGGCAGAGACAGCGATAGTAATATTTTCAACAACTGGAATTTTGGAAAAAAGCTAACTCAAAATCGCCTTAATATGCCTGAAGCAAAACCTCTGCCGAATACCAATGACACACCTCTACCTTTTGTGTTTCTTGGCGATGAAGCGTTTCCACTGAATAACAATTTTATGAAACCATATCCGAGAAGTAATCTCAATACCCAACGCAGAATCTTTAACTACCGCCTCAGCAGAGCACGACGTGTAGTGGAATGTGCCTTCGGCATTCTCTCGAATAAATGGAGAATTTTTCACACTAGTATGACGATTCCAGCAGAATTTGCAGTATTAGTAACAAAGGCAGCGTGTGTGTTACATAATTTTGTACGCAGACGAGACGGCTATCGATTTGAAGATACTCTGACACATTACTTCGAAGATATACCTTTCCGTAGTCCACAACACAGATCTACAAACCGAGGTCGAAACATAAGAGATAATTTTGCTGAGTACTTTATGACACCGGCAGGGGAAATATTGTACCAATATAACGAGAGAATTAATAATTTACAAGAATAAATGTGGGCACTGTTGTAATAAAAAGTATAAAAGAAAAATATCTTACCTTTGTTTTCTTTGTCCACTTTAGTCCTTTTTCCCAATCCTTTATAACCTTTTTAAATACATTCTCCCAGGCCAAAGCTTTGACATCTCTGTTGTGATAATCGTTGTCATGAATATTCCACAGACAGGGGGTTTTTTTCAAGAGCCAATATTAATGTTTCTGCCTCACCATTATCGTGTTGCGATTCTATTCGTCAAAAATACAAAAATACATCCGATGCGCGTGGCGCGGGCGCGATACTGAATAGAAGTTTCGAACGTGTGCGCCGGCACAAACAAAATTATGCAAGCGCTGCATTTCGCATGACGTCATTAGGTTTTTTCCAGTAGGTTTTCTCCGAACGCGCCGGCTTGACCGAAACCGTACGTACGGAATTTGTTCCGTTCGGGAAAAAGCGAACATGTGCGTCAGTTAATATATTTTCTATTGAATACATGCATTCGGATGTCCGAATACGGAAAACGAATTCGGAAATCGAATAGAGAAAACGTGTGTTCGGCCAGCCTTAAAAGATGTTCCTATTGATCTAAGAAATACAGGTAGTTCATTTTCAAAAAAAAAAAAAAAACAAGAATTACAACAGAGTCCATTTTAATGTATTATTAATTTTAAAAAACAAGTTAAAATAATTTTAATTTAAATAAGTTCCCAAGGTCATGTGCATGTACCAGTCTATATCCTAAGACATAAACCAAAGTAGTTTTTTAAGCAAAAAACCCCGAAAATATTTTTTAAGCAAGAAATCAGTCAATATTATAACATATAATACAAACAAAAGCGTACGTTCCATCTTAAGTAGCTAAATGGCCAACTTATGTTATCCAAAACCCATTATCCCTCTAACGTAGTGGTATTCATCGTTTGCCAATAAAGTATATGTCCGTGTGTAGCAACAAAAGCAAAAGGCGCTCTATTTTAAGCATCATACATTGTAAAGCTCTTAACTTCTCTTAGACAATGTATCACGATCAGAAACCACTAAAATCTTTTTGTTCGATAAGGTACACTTAAGGACATTTACATCATGTTGAGTTTCTGTTTTAAGAGGTTTTATGTCGTTGTTCACCTAAAATATAATGCTAAAGAGTCAACCCTACACTTACATACTTAAAGGATTCTATATAAATGCTTGTAAGTTAGAATCTTTATTCACTTTTGGGGTTCAGAAAAAAAGTTTATCAAACTTTAATAAATTTATTTATTGACACTAAGGCTAGAGTTGACAAATATAATAACTATCAAAAAAAGACCTAATATAAAAAACAGTGCTATTAACAACGACAAAAAAAGTTCATACTGCAACGTTTTGCACAATATGTGGTGCTTTATCAAGCATTTATTAGCAGAAAGTAAAATAAAATTACCAAGACAACCACAATAATTAAAAAATATTTAAAATTACATTTATAAAGAAACATTGTCATACAATTAAAATCGAAATCACATATCAACAAAATTATTACATTAACCTAACTAGATAAATTTGCAATATACAGTAAGGAATCTTTTAGTTTTAATACACAGTCTAGCGTTGTATTTTGCTCCTATTTTTTCTTTGTTTTTGTATGAAATAGGTAAGTTCTTTTTTTTTATTCTTGGGTATTTTTAAAATTTTTATTATATATATATATATATATATATATATATATATATATATATATATATATATATATATATATATATATATATATATATATATATATATATATATATATATATATATATATATATATATATATATATATATATATATATTTTTATATATGTATATATATATATATATATATATATATATATATATATATATATATATATATATATATATATATATATATATATATATATATATATATATATATATATATATATATATATATATATATATATATATATATATTTTGTATATATATGTGTAAATAAAATTAGACTTTTTTGACCTTTTGTTATAAATAATAACAAAATAGGTAGACTTTCTTTGGGCATAGAGGCTCCTTAATGAACTTTAAAGAAAAAATAAAAATTCTGTTAGGTATGACTACTTAGTTTGGTTGGTTTAAAATTACGAGGCCTCCAAGTAAATGAATAACCACGGGTCCAGCCAATCCGATTACACGTGTTTCACCCTTGTTGGGGATGGTCACACCGAACGTAGGCCGTGGGTCGCCCACAAAGTTGTAGAAAATGACCGTATTTTTTTTTTAAATAAAACACCCAGTACCTATATAATTACCTATTTTGATTGGCGACTCAATTTTAAACATTTTTTATTAACCATATGTTATACCTAAATTAATTAGTTTCCCCAGATATCATGACATTTTGATCAGTTACAAACCACAAAACGAATTTTAAAAAACAATTTAATAAGTCAACTTTACACAAAATCATGGTATAACGGCTTTATTTTTAAATAGGTGTGGAAAATGACCTCCATTTACTAATTGACAATGATATAAATTATGCCAAAATGTCTTTTTGGGGATTTAATACCATTTTCCTTGTTATTTTCATACTTTCATTGACAATGTTCATTCTTAATTTTCTTTAAAATTTTTGGGTTTGTTTCGATAAAATTGTTTTTAGGGGACCCTACAAAAGCTAATGGCGAAAGGTCGGGGGACCGCAAAGGCCATTGAATTGGCCGTTTTTTCTATCCATCGATTTGGAAACGTGACATCCAAAAATTCTCTAACTTCACGAGTAAAATGCGGAGGAGCTTCAACTTTGCTGATACCAAGTCAAGTTAAGATTGGCAGTTAAATTGTTTATAGCTGGAACTATTTCTTGCCGAAGAAGCTGGAGTATCGATCACCGGTCAAATTTACCCGATAAAAAAGAGTCCAATAACATGCCCCGCAAACAATCCAGCCCAGACATTAACTTTTTCTGGGAACTGTGTTCAGTTCTTCATACGAGTTTGAGTTATTTCGCGCCCAGTAACAGTAATTTGCTTATTGACCATTCCGTGTAGTGTAAAGGTCGCTTCATCCGAAAACCCAATATTGTTTAAAAAATACGGATTCTCTTCATCTTTCTAGTCATTATTTCGCAAAACTCTAGCCTTCAATCACATTCAACGTTAAAAAGTTCTTGAACAACATTTACTTTGTATGGATGAATTTTCTTAGTACGAAGAATGGTTCGTACAGATTTTTGATCAATTTCATGATCCAAAGCCAGCTGATTGGTGGATTGTTTGGGATTTTCTTCTACCGCAAGCAGAATGTCTAATTTTTTCCCCCCGAAGGTAGCAGTACTGGGTCTTTCAGATCTTGGCCGGTTTTTTACACTACCGTCATTCTGTAACGCTCAATAGTTCGAAAAAAAGCATTAAAGATGACATTTTAAAAAATATCAAAATTTACGCCACTTCCAGTAAAACCGAAAGTGATGAACAGATGTTGTTATACCCAAAATGGCCCCAATAACACAATATGTTATTCCAAATTTTTTAAAAAATATATTATTTAAAAAATTAAATCTGGGGTGATTTTAAGCCTGATTTTAAAGAGACTAAAAATCAAATATTTAAAAATAAACAAAATCAAGCTGTTCGTGAGGACTTCCAAAAAATTTTCCCGTTTTAAATATTTATTAACTCGACTAATTTTTTTAGTCGTTTAGTACATAGGTTTACTCTTCTTATAATAATTTTATATAATCAACAAGAACTTTAAAAAATTATTATAAAATACTTTTTTTGGAGGGCAAAAAATTATATGGGCCCCAGGTTTTTACGATAAATTAAAACCTTTAAAAGGGGGGTTTCTTATTTTAGGCGTGATGAAAAATTTAATGCTTAGGGTTTTTTTCCCCCGAAAAAGCCTAAGATGTTTTTTTTTTTATGAAAATTTAAACAGATTATAAGAGCTTGGGGGCATTAGCAGACCTTTAACCGAGATAGATCATGCTTAAAAAAAAAAGTTTATTTAAAGTAATCGCTCTTTATTGCTTATCTTGTAGTATTCATTTTTGTATTTTTTTTCCATGTAGGGAAATGATATTTTCTT
>JAHBCN010000823.1:0-147996 GCA_019359885.1 Listronotus oregonensis | reverse complement strand
ATTATGCGAAATTTCCCAAAATTATCCCCAGTTGCCAATAATACTGGTTCTAGCTTCTTAAAAAATGTGGCGTGACGTTGTTCCCAAATTTTTTCCGGTTATTGCCGGATGTTACAAAGTAATACATATAAAATTTAAAATATATAGCAAGAAAAAAGGATGTCACAAAGTTGTGAGTGTATGTAATAAGTATACACAAAATATACTCCAAAATTTTTTTTTTTTGTGGATGTTCCCTTTTTTATTCTGCATAAACTCCAGTCTTTGTGACATCCTTCTAAACTAGGTCCCTTTCCCTCACCTGGTCAAGTTACGCTCAAAAACGTTGAAAAACGTTGTGACATCCAAAATTGGATGTCACATCGTTAGCGGATTCAAAAGAAATGAAAAAATTTTGGGGAAAAATTTACGACGTTAGAGGACGAATTTATATATATATATATATAATATATATATATATATATATATATATATATATATATATATATATATATATATATATATATATATATATATATATATATATATATATATATATATATATATATATATATATATATATATATATATATAGTTTAACGTGGACCATACAACGACACACGGTGTATTTAAATCCATTTTTATGTATATTTGGATTAGTATAAAATTAAAAATTCTGTTCTTTAAAAAAACAACACACAACTAGAGGCCGCCTTTGCTTTTTATAATGTGCCGCTTTATGCACGTGTCTGTAAAAAAAGACTATATAAATGCAAAGGCGGCCGCTAATTCAAATTAAACCTTTTTAGCTACTTTATATGTTTTTTAATTTTTAAAGAGAACCGAATTTTTATTCTTATGATACAACTATATAATTTAAAAAATATACCAAAAATATGTTAGTTTTTCTTAGTAAGTTAAGAGACTAAAAATTCTTGCTAGGATTTGCTACTACTTTTAAAAATTAGTAGCAAATCCTAGCAAGCATTTTTAGTCTCTTAAGCTAACCAAAACTAACATATTATTGGTATATTTTTTAAATTATATAGTTGTATCATAAAAATAAAAATTCGGTTCTTTTTTAAAAATTAAGAAAAACATATAAAGTACTAAAATTTAAATTTGACAGCGGCCGCCTTTGCATTTATATATTTTTTACGACACGTCATAGCGGCTGCAAAGGGGCTTAGTTGTTGTGTTGTTTTTTTTTTAAAAACCGAATTTGTCGTTGTATGGTCCACGTTAAACTGGAGGTCTAGCCTGGATGACAGGACCCAGGCGTTTTTTTAAGAGGGTTATATTAATAACTTGTGTTTATTTTACAAAATTACGTAAAAATGAAATTATAATTCTAGTAGAATTATAGAAATTTACTTACCTAAAGTGTTATAAAAAAAGTTTTTGGTTTTTTTTCTATTAAAAAATTTTTCAAGTCAAAAGTATTTTCATCTTTCATCAGCATAGACACAGTGTATATATTTTACGAATGGATAGCTTTATTAAATGTATTAAGATCTTTTTTTAAAATTAAAGAAAAATATATCTTGATGTAAAAATTGTTTTTTAGTGTTTTTTATTCCAGATACTAGTATTGTTACTCTTAACTCTTTTTTTTTAATAAACACTACTATGTATGTTTTTAAACAGACAAACGGCCGAGTGATGAACGCGTTGTTAATGTTAGCAATGGACTTGACAATGGGTTAGATTTAACAAAGAGGTAAAAATGAACACTCTTGGCAACAGGGCATAACTTCAAAGTTAACTACCTGTTACCATGAAATGTTTAAAAATGTGGTGCGTTGTCAAGTTTTTTTATTTTTCACTTTTTGTTAAATTTAACAATTGTTAAGTCTATTGTTAACTTTAACAAAGCGATCATTACTCGGCGGAAAATGTTTGCCTTCTTTAGTACATTTTAGCTTATTATTAGATACTTAAAATATTAACATGTGTATATTCTGATGTGACCATAAAATACTTGGTCCGTTTTCAATATTATTTTTTTATTATAATGTATTAATTTTGTAATATATAATAATTATTGCTATTATTTTTTTTATTTTTAAAAGACAAAATCTTAACACTAGAAAAGCCGCTGTCCCAATTTTGTCCGTTCTGCAAGTTTGATCGTCTCATTTTTTTTTTTTTTCATTAGGTCCGTGAAACTTTTAGACTTTTAGAAATTAATTGTATTTTATCAATTACGGGTGTTTTCAATTATATAACAAAAATATTTAAGGAACAATAAAGTGATTTACCTAGAACCGATTCTGGGTCATTTTTGTCCCGTCAGTATTTGAAACAATAATTCGTCATTATCTACTCTTAGAAATTGAAGGGGTGGAGGGGAGAGACGCGAGCACCTACACGTTAGAGGCTCCCCTAAATTCATTATGGTCGATCAAATGGGGTAATCCTATAATAAAAATAGTAATCGTTATCGTGAGGTAATGAAATATCTCCGATTTGACCACAAATTCAGTAGATGCCAAAGACTAAATGAGTATAAGTTTGCTATGATTTCCGAAAATTGGTATAAATTTATTTCGAATGCACAAGCTTACTATATACCCGGCCATATAAAACCATTGACGAACAACTTTTTCCTTCAAAATGGTGTTGCCGGTTTACTCAGTTTATTAGCTCTAAGCTGGACAAATTTGGTCAAAAATTTTGGATGCTTGTTGACAAGGATAAAAATTATGTAATAAATGCATTTTTTTACCTAGGAAATGATAATAAACTAAAAAAAGCGTTTAGGTGACTGGGTGGTGAAGAAATTGATAGAGCCTTACGTCAATAAAGGTAGAAATGTTACATGTAATAATTTTTTTACTTCGCTTGCACTAGCGAATTATTTAAAAATAAGAGTATCGTTGGCACAGTCAATGAAGCTCGAAGAGAAATTCCTGTTACCATGAAGGCGGCAAAAAAAGAATTATACAGTTCGCTTATACTAAAAACAGGTAATACATCTTTGGCTGTTTACCAGGTTAAAACTAAAAAAATGTGCTAATGCTGAGTACTATGCATCCCGATATAACAATAAGCACTGGTTCAAAGAAAAAACCTGAGACATTGTTATTGATATTGTGGATTCTATTAGTCGCAAATACACTGTTAAAGCACCTTCTAGACGTTGGCCAGTATATACGTTTTAAAATTTGTTAGACTTGATGAGTATAAATATTAACGGCAGTAAAATGAAACGTAGAGACTCTTTACTACAACTGGGAGAAGAAATGGGGACACTGAGTATAAATAATAGAAAATTAACTATACCTGAAAATATTCCGAAACACATGCAAAAAAAACAACAAGAAAAACATACAAGGTGTCAGGTCAAGTCAAAATGCACTAATAATAAGTGTTCAGTGAAGTGCCATTAGTGCAGAAAAATTGTATGCAATAAATGTACGAATAAAGAATATTACTTATGCGATATTTGTTTTTTAAATAGCAATAACTACTTTATAGAATTTTATATTTTTGTATACTAAAAGTTACTATGTAAATTGTGATATTCTATTTATAAAACCAAAAAGTGTTTAGCTGATAATTAATAATTTTTTACGTTTTTGTTTCGTAAAGAGTGAGAATTTGATTCAAATTAATGAATACACATGTTACAGTAAATAATGAATGGAATTAATCTTAATTTTTATGCTATCTGCTAAGAAACGTTGCAATAAATACAATGGGACAAATTTGGCACGGTAGCGGTTTAAGAGGGTGAAACGTAATTTTCGGCGCTTCTAATGTTAAAATATTTAATTTAATAAATTTAATCATTCGTAAAATAATTTTTCACAGCAATTTTTGGTTTAATATTACGTTATTTTGTAAAAAAAAATAAAAATCATTTATATTACAATTTTTTAAAAATGTTTCAAGTGGAAACTGTGAATTTTTACTATTCATAATAAACACCACATGGCGCACAGAGTTTAGCAGTCATTTCTTTTTCCATATATAGAGGCCTATTTTATTTTGGTACGTTCGTAAGTTACCCTTACTTTCGTATGCAACTCTTTTGTTTCTATATCATAATAGCCTCCCTGTTGTTGCGATAGTGGATAGAATGACATGAATGGCATGGGACATCGGGTCTGTGTATAGTAAAAAGTTAATGGTATAAACATTTATAACTAACCTATAATCATCCAAATGTTTGGTTGAATCATTTAGAATAAAACCATATGATACCCGTATTGGCTCTCCCATTAGGTTGGTTAGTCTATATACTAGACCACTACTTTTATAAACAACTTTATTTTCTGATAAAGACCATCTGTAAACAAGCTTTAAAGTAATTTTTTTTGAAAACTCAGTTATTTTGTAAATTTTTTGTACTTCCATATTTAAACCCCTTTGTCTTATTAAATATATTTTTGTAAATATGGAGAAAAAATAAATATTACTGATTTCGTTAATTTCTCCAATCAAAAGCCAAACATTACTTCTTCGAAACATATCATTTTCTTTTGCCTAAAAACAAAGGACATTTGTATACTTCTTCACATATACAGGATAACCAGTTGTGTGTATATAGGGGTATGTATATAGGGTATTTTACCTAAAACTCCAAATAGGGATACTTCAAAAACCATAAAAGATTTAATGTTTTGTAAAAAGCAATACATAGCTAGGAAAAATATTTTTAACCAACAATGTGGCCTATACAACCTCAAGAATTCTTAGTAAAATACGAAAAACTACTAAAACTGGCTACAAATTGCAAAAAATTGGAATTCTGAAAACGAAATTCTTTTAATTGAACTTGATCAAGTATGTTTTTTTATGTATTTCGATACGCTGAATTCAAATCCGATTGTTTGGCCCGTACATCCTCCAAATTTTAAGTAGACTGCAAAAAGCTGCTAAAATGGCTTAAAATTTCGAAAAATTGCAATAATGAAAATTTTTATTATACAAGATCAAGTATATTTCTTATGAATTTCGATACTCTGAATCTAAATTCGAAGTCCGTTTGGCTATATACCCTTTAAATTTTAAGTACATTGGGATAAAACGCAGAAAATGGCTAAAAATTGCAAAAAATTGCAACAATTTTGTTTTATTAAACTTGATCAAGTATGTTTCTTACATATTTCGAGACGCAAATTTAACTGTAAGTCCGAAGTCCGTTTAGCTGTATGCCTTTCAAATTTTAATTAAAGTGCAAAAAAAAAAACGCTAAAAATTTCTAAAAATTCCAAAAATTGCAGTTATTTTTACGATAAGTGATGCTAAATTAAAAGAGGGGATTTTCGATGGACCACAAATTCGGAGTTTATTTCAAGACGAAAATTTCATCAAAAAAATAAACGACAGTAAGAAAGCAAGCCGGCAGAATTTTAAAAATGTTTCTCAAAACTTTTTGGGAAATAAGAAGAGCAAAAATTACCAGAATTTTGTTAAAGATTTGCTCGAATAATTTAAAAATTTAGGTTGCTTAATGAATCGGAAATTCCACTTTCTACACTCTCACCTAAATAACTTTTTTTAAAACCTTGAAGACTATAGTGAAGAAAAAGGGGAACGATTATATCAAGACATAAGTAAAATGAATAGTCGATATGAAGTAAGGTGGCATGTCAACATGATGGCAGATTGTTGCTGAACGTCAAAGAGAAAAATAACGATAAAAAATTAAAAGGAAAGAAAAACCCGCTGCATAGGACATTCAAAGCAAAGAGAGTTCGATACAAACGAAGAACAGTTTAAAATCAATGAAGGTCATTCCTCACCCTATTGTCACATTGTTTTTACATCTTTTTTATCATCAACAGAAAATAAAAAACATGCTTCAGCTAAGCAATATTTATTTAGGAAAAAATCATGGTAATGATAGATTTATTATAATTTTCTACTATTCGTGGACATTCTCGATTTTTACATTTTACTTGGAATCTATAAATATACTGTTACAGGTTTTAAAAATATCTGTTTAGTTTTTAGAATTGTAAAAGGTTAGAATTATTTTATTTAGGTTAATAATTTATTAAAAATAGGTTGCCTTAGTTTTTCCCATTTTCGACGGTCATTGCGGATTATCCTGAGGGCGCTGGAGACATCTATTTAACACTTTTCTTGCATCCTGTAGTAAAATAATTCTTCCAGCTAATTCTAGACTTTTCCAGACTTTTTTATTCTTTTCCACATTACTATATAAAGCGCGAAGGAAATCCGAACGGGCCAGTTTAGTTTTGTCTTCCGACGACTGTTGACAGACAGTTAAAGGTTAAACAGTTGTCATTATTACGTTACGTTAAAGTGTTACCATAGAAACGTTTGTAGACCTGATATCCAATAAAAAGGTGTAAAGCCAGGATCCGTGTTTTTATACGGGGTGTCACGGCACAATACTTTAATATAATTTGGGAGAGATCATGTTAAGCTCATGCTTTATGTAAAACCAATACTATTTATTGCAATTTTCCGCAACATCATTGCTATTTTTTATAATTTTTTATAAATATGTAAATCATCAAGATAAATAAATTCTGAATTTGGATTCATCGCATCAAAATATACTTGATCGAAGACAAAAAAAAATAATAACTGCAATTTTTAGTCATTTTTAGCAGTTTTTGGCAATCTACTGAAAGTTTAAAGAGTGTACGGGCCAAACGGACTTCCTATTTAAATTCAGTGAAATGACATATATAAAAAACTTACTAAATAGAATTTACAATTAACAATTAAAAAAAAAAACATTTTCATAACTACATAACCAACATAACAAAATTTGGATGGGGTACAGCCAAACGGATTCCGGATTTGGATTTAGTATACTGAAATACATTAAAAACATACCTGATCAAGTTAACTTTAAAAAAAAATGTTTTCATATTTGAAATGTTTAGTCATTTTTGGTAGTTTTTGGCAATTTACTCAAAATTTTAAGGATGTATGGGCCAAACGGACCTCGGATTTGGATTCAGCGCATGAAAATACATATAGATAGATGTGTCTGGTTAAATGTAGAGACCACTTTTTTGTGTTTGCCGGTGTTATTAATCTTTTTGTGTTTTTTTTTCAATTTGTTAACTATTTTTTTAATAAAATGTATAATGTTTATTTAATTCCTCTACAGTATCTATGAGGAGCCCATTTCACTAAATATTTTATTTACAACACAATAGGTTTTGGTGTTTAATTAATATTGGTCATTTACATTAATAATAATTTTTTTGCTATTTCAGGTCATCTTCAGGTTGGGTTTTTCAATAAAAATAAACAACTTTTTTAACGAAAAATAGTATTACCTTTTTATCTTTATCTTTATTAAAACCCAATTGAGGCTTAATTGTAATGACATTTAGGCAGACAAGACCATTTTTCTTATTAATGAATATTATTTAAAATTAGTCGAAAAACTGTTTATTTCCAAATTAACAAATTTAATATGTTTTTTTTAAGTGGTCAAAATTTATTATCTCTGCTCTAAGCCGAAATTAAAATGGAACCTAATTTTTTGTAGGGTAAAATGACCTTCTAGTAAGAATAGGGCCGGACAATGTAATTTCACATAAGTATTTTTTATGTAAAATAAGGGCCAAGTTCCAATCGAAAAATCTGGGCTTCTTAGAGTAGTAAGATCTAAAATTACACCATTCATTATATAACACACAATTTTTATTTGTTAATACAGACAAGACAAAAATGGAACAAAATTGTAGTCTATTTTTAGATCTCGGTACTTTAAGAGGCCGATATTTTTAAATAATAATTTAGCCCTTAGGATATAGGTGCTCTTGGTAAGATCTTTTTTTTCAATTAATTGAATAAAATGGGGCGGAGGATGTCATGCCTATTATTTAGTATTTCTGTGGGGAGAACCTAAACTTAAGACTGCATGTAAAGTGCAAAAAATGCTTATTTTAATGTCCTTTAAATTAAAATAAATAAAAATATTCTACAGATCAATAAATTAAAGGTATTGCCTATATATATATTTTTAGGTATTGACCTTAAAATAATAAAACACAAAAGGTTGCGATGAAAATTTTAACGATAAGCTGCTTCCTTGAGGCAAAAAGTCGTCCTTAAACTAAATCTTCCGCATAAAATTTTCTTCACTATTGCAGTTGTGGTACTACTTGTAAGATTGAGGGCGTCAACTAAAATAACTTTTGTTTAATTTGTAAACAGGGAAATTTGGATAAAATTAATCTGTATCCTGAAACCCATATCAGTACCATTGTAGGTATGAGGCCATATTTATAAAAATTAAGTATTTGCTTTAAAGGTAAAGGTGGAAGTAAAGGGTAGAGCCTACAAGAGAAAGGTAAAAGGAAAAGGTTTTTCTTTACTTTATATTCATAATCTTTAAAAAAAAATTACTTTGCAATGGAAAAGGTATTTTTAATCGATACGCGCAAGTAAGGTAAGTATGTATATTGCCAATAACTTGCAACTTACAGTTACAAAAAATCATAATTCGTTTGTTATAGTACTGTTCATTTAATTAAGCTGAAAATCAAATAAAATAGAGTGCAGTGTTAAAGTTCTTTATTATTTGTGATTAAAGAACATGACAAGTGACAAGGAACTGTCAAACGAACAATTAGAGTCGCTGACAAGCAACCTGATTGTAAGTTCCTTGACGAAAGAATAAAACGATTCCTGGATACATAAGAAAAATTCCAATTCCTCGCAAAAAAAGCGAACAAGTTGTCGCAGAGTCTAAACAGTTGTATGAAAAAGTAATGACCCCTAAAGCATTTTTAAAAAAGGTGGGTAATATGAAAACCGACAAAAACCAAACGATTGATATTCATGCAAACGTAATTTTGATCACATATGCCTGGAACATTAATAGTAGCATAATTTTGAACAACTTGATTCACTTATCCGCCTTGTCCACCATAATATTAAGAGTGCTATCTCCGATTCTGGATAGTGTAGGCTGTATACAGCCCAGTTCCTTAGCGATACCGCTCTGGAATCCCGGATATGCCAGATGTACCGTAAAAACACTTTCATTTTTTGTTCTGGCGAAGGCGCACCTCCCCTTGTTTCCAGGTTCTTGCCAATGAAGTAGTTGGCTATCTACTGCACGTTTATTTTGTTAAACCGAAAGAGGGTTCGAAAGCCGCACTCACGTGGAGTACGTCTTTCTTTGTACAGACAAAAAAAAATGTTTTATATAAAAATTGTGGGATTTTTTCCATATTACCTTTTGAAATTATCAGTAAAAAAATATCGCAATAAAAAAATGTAAAAATATAGGCAACTTCAACCTTTTTAAATAAAACACCCTGTAAATTATGCGCTACAACGAAAGATCTTTTTTTCTGATTTCAAATATATATATATATATATATATATATATATATATATATATATATATATATATATATATATATATATATATATATATATATATATATGTATATATATATATATATATATATATATATATATATATATATATATATATATATATATATATATATATATATATATATATATATATATATATATATATTTATATATATATATATATATATATATATATATATATATATATATATATATATATATATATATATATATATATATATATATATATATATATATATATATATATATATATATATATATATAAAAAAATATATATATATAGAATGTTTTGAGCAAAGACAAAAGCAAAAGTAACTCAGAATTTGTAGAACTCCGCAGATGCCGACACTGGCACAGCCTTTGTGTCTTTGGCAAAATGAACAAACTTTGTTCTTTGCGTTTGAGAACTACTTCTTGAACCAACTAGATTAAAATCATAATCAAATTAGCTCTTAGGCTTCTTCGCCTAACTGATGAGACCCGGAAGGTCGAAAGCACACATAATCCACCTTACAACATCGTTGGGTTAAGGTGAAACCCGAATCCCAGTTTACTGCTTCGGACTCAAACCTACAAAAGCAAAAGAACAAATTGTTCAAAAGCAAAAGTAGAGAGTCCAAAGAAGCAAAAGTATTCTTTGGTTCGAAAACCTGTTTCGTTTGTGGCTTGTTTCGACTTCGGTTCGTCTTCTTCAGTCAGGGAAAGTACCCTGAGACAAGTTGGAAATTTTCTGTTTTAGAAGTTAATCTACAGAATGTTTTGAGCAAAGACAAAAGCAAAAGAACTTTTGGGATTTCGCAAATCTCCACGAATTTGTGGCGCGATTGACCCTTTTGTTCAAAAGCAAAAGTCGCTCAGAATTTGTAGAACTCCGCAGATGCCGACACTGGCACAGCCTTTGTGTCTTTGGCAAAATGAACAAACTTTGTTCTTTGCGTTTGAGAAGCCTAAGAGCTAATTTAATTATGATTTTAATCTAGTTGGTTCAAGAAGTAGTATTTTTATATAATATTTTTTTCTTCCTTCAAAAATAAAGGCTTCAGAAGCCACGTCAATGTAATCAAAGACCCTGTACACTTTCCCGCGCGTACTTGCACCACATTCGCCATGCAAAATTTAAATTCAAGAAAATTATCACTCGCCCACTTAAAACTAAACCCCCTTGATCTATATGTGCTTATAAACGAATGAAGTAAAAAAATTGCCACAGAAGCTTCTCTGGACTAGATGCATATTTTTTGAAGCAAATCCTTCAGTTTTAAAGCAAATCCTACTTTTTATGAATTACAAAAAAGTGAAATCTTTTTCTTTAGAGTAACACCTGTTTACTTTAACTTCAAACCTTTTCCTTCTACTTTTTATGACTAAAAAGTAAAGTAAATGCTTTGATTTTTGTAAGTTAAAGCAAATACTCTACGGCCTATTGTGTTAAAACCGTTAACCATAAAAAGGATATCTAAATATTTTTCTGTATTTTTACTTAACTTCAACATGCTTTCCAAAAAACTTCAAAAAGAATTTTTAATTTGATACTAGATATTGCTTATGTTAAAAAGACACAATATTTATCATTTAAAAATTAAAATAATTAATTAAAAAGAAAAGTAGACACAGGCCCTTATAGTCTAGGATGAATCGGCGCATGAGTACCGAAAACTATTTGACCTCAATTTTTTTATAGGATCCTCTTTAAATTTCCCTACTGATAAAAAATGCATGTTGACACCTGGTGCCTTATTGTTTAAACCGAAGTTGTTTAAACAATTGCAAGCAATTGTTATTTCCCAACCAGACAATCTTTTTTAAAATTCTTTATTGAAATACAAATAAAAAAGGTCCTATGACTTTACGATAAAGTTAATATTTTTAGAGATATGAATTTTTATAAGTTCGAAAAATCTTAAATTTGGGTACTTTTAACCCATGAAAAATATATTAAAAAAGATAATAACAAAATTTAAAAAATATATTTTCTTATTCTTCATACAATACTTAATAATATTCTAAATTAAGATTTAATTTTTTTTTATTGTTTATATCTGTTTTTTGATTGTTTTTTAAGCGCGCTCACAAGTATACGTCCCTTACCTTTAAGTATCATCGTCTCCCTGACTCATACGCTGCATCGACCTTTCTGTTAATTTATCATTTATCTTAAAAACTATTAACTTTATCAAAATTGCTAAAAAGAGCAATGTTATTACTAATTAAATTATCTACAGTTTGTTTATAAAAGTTCTTTTTTTTTTAATAAATTTTACAAAAGTTATAAAAGCTTGTGAGCGCGCTTAATAAACCATTAAAAAACAGATATAAACAATAAAAAAAATCTCAATTTAAGATATTATTAACTTTTGTATAACAAAATACATGACAAATATATTTTTTATATTTTATTCTTTTTTTATATATATTTTTTATGGGTCAAAAGTACACAAATTTGAGATTTTTTGAACTTTTAAATATTTATCTTTATCGTAAAAAGTCAAAGAACCTTTTTTATTTGTTTTTTAATAAAAAATATTTAAAAAAATTCCGGTTAAGAAATAACAATTCCCTGCAATTGTTTAAACAATTTTGGTTTAAACAATATGGCACCAGGTGGCCTACTGGTAACATGCATTTATATCATTAGTAGGGCAATTTAAAGAGGATCGTATAAAAAAATTGAGGTGGAATAGTTTTCGGTACTCATACGCCGATCCGTCCTAGACTATTATTTTTTGCACCCCTATGTAATATTTATTAATCCATAAAATAAAAAAAAGAAAACCTTAACTAATCTTAATTTAAAAAAATATATATTCTTATAAAATAATAAAGTTTGTTATTAGTTTTGAACATGCGTCTTACCTGAGTTAATATGTCTGATGAATGTTTACATGTTAAGTTAACAATCATAACAATTTGATCCATATGAACTAAATATTCTGGTAATCGATTAACGTTGTTACATAGAGCAAAGTTAAGACCATTGCGTGTATTATGTTTCTGGTACATAAAGGCAATTTCTGAAAAATAGTTGACTTTATATATTTTATTTCTTCAACTTTTTGGTCAGTCCACGAAGGCTGATGCCTAAGTACTAGCGTACCATGGGTGCCTTATAGACCTGGAGCCGAGAGGGTTTTTGCATGTATCATAGCCCCACGCCGAGGCTTTGGGGGCTGATAGACAACGTTATTCCTCACTTTGAATTCCCGGTATGGCATCCCTAAAGCGTAGCTTTTAAGAGGGGTGAATTTTCAAACGTGTAATTAATATCCATGTCCTTGGATCATAGGCCCCACTTTGATTCTTGATTTATGTCGTCAAGAAGGTCGCCAAAGTCCGGGTACCCAATATGCCATACCAATATGGCGTCACTTAAGGTCCGCCGTACTGACCGAAATGTGTAATTTTTCCACCACACGCTGTTGTTCCGTGAGCTTTGTTAACAGTGAACTGTAGAACAAAGATTTTAAAACGCCATACCTCTGGGACATCGCCAAGTGGCCGCCATAATGGAGCAAACATGTCAAAATATAACAATGAACGCCCCATATGGTCACTTGGCGATGCCCCAGAGGGGTATGGCGTTTTGAAATTTTTGTTCCACAGTTTATTGTTAACAATGATCACGAAACAACAGCGTGGGGCCCATGATCCATGTCCACAGTGGAACAATTACACCTTTCGGTCAGTATGCCGGACCTTAAGTGACGCCATATTGGTATGGCACATTGAGTTTGCGGACTTTGGTGACCTCCTTAACGACATAAAACAAGAATCAAAGTGGGGCCTATGATCCAAGGGCATGGTTATTAATTACACGTTTGAAAATTCACTCCTTCTAAAAGCTACACTTCAGGAATGCCATACCGGGAATTCAAAGTAAGGAATAACGTTGTCTATCGGCCCCTAAAGCCTCGGCGTGGGGCCTATGATACATGCAAAAATCTTCTCGGCTCTAGGTCTATTAAGAGTTGTGAGAAAGATTGTTCACACGAGCTTTAAATATTTGGGGACTGGAAGGAGAAGGAAAAACTTCAGCGGGTAGCAGGTTCCAAAGTCTGGAGACTCTAGGAATGAAGAAACGAAGAATATGAGAAGTTCGGAGCCTCTCTAGTTGAATCGAGTCCAGAATGCTAAGTGTTGTAGGAGATGTCATTCCCCAGACATGAGAACAATATCCTAAAGAGGGTCTTATTTGGAATACATACAGAGTATACAGATTGGAAGAAAAGAAATACCTAAAAAGCTTTTTTAAAGCTGCCGAGGCTATAGATGTAATGTGTTTGTGCTAGTCGAGGTTATTCCCAAAAGTAACGCCGACAAGATAAAATGATTCTTTGTTCTGTATAATTTGGCCGCTCATACCTATGTAATGAATGAGCATTAACAGATTTTTTTGGCGACAGTAAACATGACTGTGTTTTAAAAGCATTAAACTAAATAAGATTTTTTGCGCCCCAATCCAAGATAAGTTTAAGGTTTTGTGAGAGAGACTTCCGCATTGACCCACGCTTGATTTTCAAATCAGGCTTATTGACTGGCTTGAGAAAATGTTAAAGTGGAGGATACTATCGTCGGCAAAACTATAAATGTTATTTATTATGGAAGAGAGAAGATTGTTAATGTGTAGAAGAAACAGAGTGGGTGCCAGTACTGAGCCTGGGGCACCCCAGCATTAACTTGGTAGAAGCTGAAAGAATGACCATCTACAGTAACTGATACACGTCGATTAGAAAGGAAACTGAAGAGCCAAGGGCAAAGCTTAGGTAGAAGACCGTAAGAAGGAAGTTTGTTAAGAAGCCCGTCATGCCAGACTTTGTCGAAAGCTTTGGATATGTCAAGAGAAACTATCTGTTATTCACCAAGAAACTCAAGGGACTTGTTCCAGTTGTGTGAGACAAAGGAAAGAAGATTAGCTGTGGATCTTCTGTGACGGAATCCATACTGTCTATCTTGATCTTGTGTTTTTCCAGATACTTTAAGATTTGGGAATCAATGAATTTTTCCATTTCTTTGCAGACAACGGATGAAGAAATATAGGTATTGGAAAGAAGTTGCACACGTGCAGCTTTCCAGCTCTCCAGGAATATGCCCGAATCACAAGAGCTTCGAAAGAGGCGTGTTAGGATGGGTGCAAGCTCGGGAGCACATTTTTTTAGTATTAAATAACGAAAATAAATTGTTATCTACCAACATTACTGTTTAAATAAACTGCTGTCTAAAAAAAGAGATAAACTAGCTCTGGTTTTAGGAATTATTTACTTGGTATCGGCATACGTTGACAAAAATAATATTTGTTTATATTGTAATAGTAAAATACCGTTTATCCTAAAACCAATTAATGGTGATGATTAAAAAAGAATTAAAAAAAAGCGGAAGATAAAATTTTACCTCCTATTATGTCCTTATGACATATTTATGTCCCAAACAAAAAAAAACATATTTTTATAAAATTATTTACAACCATTTATGAAGATTTCTGACTTTGATAATATTGAAAAGACACATATTTCTCACACATGTTTTTAGGCGAAAACTGACATTTACTCGGGTGTAAATGTCACTTTTCATCCGAGTAAATGTCAACATTTATTAATTAACCAAAATGCCTGTTTCAGTTTTATTCGAGTTTTTTTTAACTCATTCAACATTCGGTATTTTTTTACTTCATTACACCTTCGCCGATTTAAATGATTTTTTGCATCCGGAGGTTTTTGGGTCGCTGCTTGCGAATCCGAAGTTAATTTTTTTTGGCAACGTTTTGTTCTCGAGATATTCATCATCAAACTTGAAAATCAAACTAACCGCACTTTCACTGTTTTTTCCTTCTTTTTGCACAAAATTGGCAATTTCGTGCAAAAGAACGGGAAATACAGGGAAAATGTGGTTAGTTTGATTTTTAAGTTTAATAATAAATCTCGAGAAGAGAACATTGCCGAAAAAAAATTGAGTTTAGCAACTTAAAATCAGCAAAGGATCAAGTAATTAAACTAACAGCCACTAACCAAATTTTATCGACATTTTTTTTCATATTAAGTAGTATAAATTATTTTACTAAGCTAATTGAAACATTCGATTCGTTATAAGCGGCAACGAAAGTTGTTAGTCCCTGTTGATTTTTCTGCGTCGAAATGGTAAAGTTTTTAGAACTGAACTTTGGCATTTTGCCCGATATTCTTGTGGCAATTTTTACCTAAGAATATGTAGACTTATCGACGTATCTTCCGTTACCATAAGAGATTTTCATTTCCCTAATCTCTTCAACTGGAGTATGTCATCACCGCTAATAACCAATAATAAAGCTGTCGTTTTTCGGAAGCGGTGTACCGTGTATGTGCCACAATGTGGGAGCTTAAGAAACACTGCAATTGCCTTAAGAAATTCACTTATTGCAAAAAGATTTTTTTATTTAGAACGTCTAAACAAAGGACAACATATTTTTTAATTAAAATTGCCTGTTCTTCCCTATTCACTATGAATACTCTTGGTATCTTTTTGATGTTAGAATTTGATGTGAGCCTTATTTTCCACGATTCCACATTAGTTAATTTATTTTATACAGTTTATCACTTTGACATGTACATACACAAATTGATGCAACGTTCTCACTGGACTGCTTAACTTTACTTAACTTCGAAAATGTTGAGATATCCACTCTATCTTTACTGCTTAAAGTAATATGCAATACCGAGTAAATGGATCAAAGGGTTGACGGCTTTTTGATCCTGGCAATTTTACTAAATTAGGGCAGCACAACATTTTCAAAAAAATACTTTCTAAATACGCTTCTGCCAGCACCAACTCTTTAAAACATCATAAATAAACTCTACGGGGTCCTTGTTTACAATTATGAGAAAACGTTTTTAAAAACATGGGTCCGGAATTGCACAGTTTTCAAGATACAGGGTGATATAAATATTTACTCGATTCTTTTAAAATTTGGTTATATTATTTGTTGTATTAAGAGGCTAATTTAGCCCTAAATAGATTAAAATTATAAGATTCAGTGGCGTCTCGGGGGCATCTTAGCGAATAAAATTGGCAAAAAATGAACGCCACTGCCTTTTTTGCAACTTTAATATTTGTTTTTGATTAAACGTCTAAAAATACAACTACTTTACCTCTTGTATTTTTTCGTATCTCACTTCGTTTTCGAGTAAAAAAAATAAAAATAGTTTCATTGCATGCCACTGAACAAAATTGGTTTATTAATTTTTGCTAAAAAATTTACAGGTGCCTTGCAAACCAAAAAATAATTTCTGCATGGAGGTTTAACACTGACAAGCCTCAATTCTTCTAGAAAATAATTATTCACCTAATTTTCTTGGCGGAATTTCTCTAAAAAGTTTTTATCTCGGTTTTTGTGATGGAAAATTACACTTTTGAGGAAATGACAGACATGCATGTAATGTATGCACGTGCTTACAGTAACTGTTATGCAGCGAAGCGCCTGTATGCAGAAGCGTTTTTCCAACGGCAACTTCCAGATAGTAAAACCTTTGAGAGCATAGACCCTAGATTACGGAAAAGAGGTAAATTATCTTATTCCTTTTTTGTAATGTTTTTGACAATAATTTTATTTAGGAAGTTTTGCCATTTCCACCAATGATAGAGGCCGGCCGAGGTCCGTAAGAACGCCTGAGTTTGAGGAAGCATTTTTACGTGCCCTGGAACAAAATCCTGGTATAAGTACCAGGACTATAGCAGCTTGATTAGGGGATAATCATTCCAACAGCACTGTGTGGCAGGTTCTCTCCGAACAATTTTTGTATCCGTATCATGTTCAACGTGTGCAGGCATTACTACCAAGAGGTTTTCAGCCCCGTTTGTATTTTTACCAATGGTTTTACGAAAAGGTTAATAATAACAGAAATTTTAATAAAACCATACTTTTTACGGACGAAGCTGGATTTCGGCGGGATGGTATTGTTAATTTCCATAACACTCATGTATGGAGTGAAGAAAATCCTCATGCTTACGTACAATGTCGTCACCAGAGACAATTTTCTTTAAATGTGTGGATGGGTATTGTTGGTGACAATTTAATTGGGCTCTTCTTTTTACCCTTAAGATTAAATGGCGAATCTTACTTAGAGTTTCTTTAACAAGAATTGCCCGTACTGCTGGAAGAAGTTCCTCCAAATGTACGTAACCAAATAACTATTGTGCACGATGGAGCTCCTCCTCATTTTAGTATAGCTGTAAGAACTTATCTAAATAACACCTTTGGGGAAAATTGGGTTGGAAGAGGTGATTCAATGGCCACCTCGCTCCCCTGACTTAAATCCAATAGATTTTTATTTATGGGGACACCTTAACACTCTGGGTTACGCCACTACCATAAAAACAATAAAAGAGTTAAGAAATAAAATTGTAAATTTTTGCGAAGAAGTGAGAAATGGACCTCGAATTTTAGCTCGAGTTCGTCGTTCAATGATTTGTCGAGTGAGAAGGTGTACAGAAATAGATGGTAGACATTTGTTGTAGCTGTTATTGCACTAAAACTCTTTCCTAAAAATGTTTTTTTGATTTTTCGTTTTCCAGGGCACCAGTGATTTTTTTCGCAAAAAATAATAAACCAATTTTGTCCAGTGGCATGCAATAAAACCGTTATTATTGTTTTTCTCTAAAACGAAGTAAGATACGAAAAAAATACAGTAGGCGAATAAGTTGTATTTTTAGACGCTTAATCAAACAACAAAAGAATCGGTCCGCTGGAAAACGTTCTAAACGACAAAAACCTAGTTTCGAGTAATCAAGGGTTGAATTTTAAAATTTAGTTTTTTTTTTAAGTTTAGAACTTATAATAATGTACAATCTTTTAAAATCGTATCATAACATCATAATGTGGCCTTACATTACATTTTTACCTACCATCAAGCATTCTAAACGACAAAAACCTAGTTTCGAGTAATCAAGGGTTAAATTTTAAAATTTAGTTTTTTTTTTAAGTTTAGAACTTATAATAATGTACAATCTTTTAAAATCGTATCATAAAATCATAATGTAGCCTTACATTACATTTTTACCTACCATCAAGCATTCTAAACGACAAAAACCTAGTTTCGAGTAATCAAGGGTTAAATTTTAAAATTTAGTTTTTTTTTAAGTTTAGAACTTATAATAATGTACAATCTTTTAAAATCGTATCATAACATCATAATGTAGCCTTATATTACATTTTTACCTACCATCAAGCATTCTAAACGACAAAAACCTAGTTTCGAGTAATCAAGGGTTAAATTTTAAAATTTAGTTTTTTTTTTTAAGTTTAGAACTTATAATAATGTACAATCTTTTAAAATCGTATCATAACATCATAATGTAGCCTTACATTACATTTTTACCTACCATCAAGCATTCTAAACGACAAAAACCTAGTTTCAAGTAATCAAGGGTTAAATTTTAAAATTTAGTTTTTTTTTAAGTTTAGAACTTATAATAATGTACAATCTTTTAAAATCGTATCATAACATCATAATGTAGCCTTATATTACATTTTTACCTACCATCAAGCATTTTAAAAGGTTTTACTTGTTTTTTTCGGGGTAAAAACGTTCTAAACGACTGACGTTTGAAACGTTCTCTAAAAGACTGCTCTTCTGCTATGAAAGAAAACATTAGGAAGTGAAGAAATTCCAATATAGACGAAAAAAATTGAATATAAAACAATTTTATTTGAATAAAAGTACAAAAACGTATTGTTCTTATATAATGTGTTGAGCAGTACAGTGCCTCTTCGAAATATCTTCACCCACCCTTCGGCGCTTCACTTTTCCCACCTTTATACAAGCCTTGGCTAAAAATGCAGTCCGGCCGTTGTAGTCTAGCTTATAAAATTCCAAAAAGTGCTGCTTCTTTTCTTCGTAGCTGAGTTCACCACATTGAAACTGACAGGAGCATACTCTTCCCTAAGAAAATAACATAAAAACCTAAAATATAGCCTAACTGCATGATAGATTAAAAATAGAAATGTGACCTAAATTGTTACTTAAAACATAGTTCAAGTAAATATATTCTTTACTGCAAGTGGTTATCCACTGAAATTACAAAAATTAAGAATCCACAGGTGGCACTTAAAACGTTATTCTACTTACCTCTTTTGGGGGCAGTTTTCCAGAGATTGGCTTCTTTGTTTTTAAAATGTAAGGTAAATCTGCATTTCTATTATCCTTTCTAGACTTATCTTTCCACTTTCCAATGTTTAATTTTATTATTTATATGATTTTGGCCGGCAAGCAATAACGCAACGCTAAGATGCGCCCCGGGACGCCACTGGACCTTATAATTTTAATCGATTTAGGGCTAAATTAGCCTCTTAATACAACAAATAATATTGCCAAATTACAAAAGAATCGAGTAAATGTTTTTTAAAATATTAAAAATATATATGTATCTTGAAAACTGTGCATTTTCGGAAGCATGTTTATAAAAACTTCTTCTCATATTTTTAAACAAGGAATCGCCCATTACAATATCTCCGTCTATTTTTTGAACACCCTGTATTGTACCTTGCACTACTCTTCTTGGGTAAATAATCTTTTTTCAAACTTTCCACGGTTTCTCTCAATCAAGGAGTACAAATAATTTCTTCTGAATAGCTCATTGTTTTTATTTTTTTTATTGAAAAAGCTATCGAAAGTGCAACTGATTTAGGTTGGCACTAAACAAGCAAAGTGTATTTTGCTTGTTTGTGCCATAGGAACCATTGTCAAAATGTCCACTTGACTTTTTTATTTTTGACCAAGCTTGAGGTTGAACCGGGGTCTTACTTTGTTAATTTTTCACGTAGTTATATCACAAAAAACTTTATTTACATTAAAAATGTACCTATGGTTTAAACAAAATACTATATAAACTTAACAATAATGAAACGCTATATATAATGTACCTATTTGTATTACCTATGTGCCAGTCTGTCTGTTTGTACTGCTTAATTTAAAGTCTGACGATTATACGATAGGGTAATGCCAAGATTAAGTTAGGTAAAATATGGGTCAATAAAATGCTAGGGCAAATTTTGCTAGAGTCATGGACGTACAACAGATTTTTACGGAATGAAATATAAACAAATACTTGAAAGAAGACGGTTATCGAATTAAACCAAAACAGAATCAGCAAAGATCTCCATTTTGACGGGCATGTAATTATTGTCTGCACTCCACGAGTCTTTTAAAAAGATAAAATTAAAATACACACCTATTTAGTTGTCAAGACTTTTTAGGAAAGGTAATATGTGTGAAAAAAGTGATGTTTTTTGTTGTAAATGTTTTGTGAATAGTTAAGTAATTATCTTTTTAATTTGTGTATTATGAGACTTCGTTCTGTGACATTAGTTATTTTTATTTAATACGTTATCATTAATTTTTAAACTATTTAAAAAATTGTAACGTATGTTTACTGTTTAGGTGAGTTGAAAAAATGTATTAAGTTTCATAGATTATGCAATACTCTAGTGTACGTCAATATAAATTTTCTAGAAAAATTATATTAAGTACACTAGAGACTTGCGTAATCTATAAAAGTAAAGTCTTAGAAACAAAAAATAAATACCATTTATCTTAAGGTTTTATGACTATCCTGTAAATATTTATGTATTTTAATTTTAACTACTAAAAAGATTCGTATAGAGTGCACACATTAATTACACGTCCGTCAAAATGAAGATCTCCGCATAGTTTGTTAGGGTTTAATTCGGAAATCGGCTTCTTTTTATGTATTTTTTTATATTTGATTCCGTAATAATATGTTATACGATCATAACTCATAACTCTATCAAAATCTGCCCTAGAATTTTATTGACCCATATTTCACTTAACTTGATCTTGGCATTATCGTATCGTATAATTGTCAGACTTTAAATTAACTAGTACATATAGACAGACTGGCACATAGGTAATGCGTGAGAAATAAACAAAGTAACAATCCTGTATAACCATTAAGCTTGGCCAAAAATAAAAAAAGTCAAGTGGACATTTTGACACTGGCTTCTATGGCACTAAACAAACAAAGTATACTTCGCTAGTTTAGCGCCGACTTAGGTATATTAGTTGCATTTTCAAAAGCTTTTCATTAAAAAATAGTTTTGAAAAACAATAAGCCATTCAGAAGAAATAATTTGTATTCTTTCTTAATTAATAGAAACCGCAAAAAGTTTTAAATAAGATTTTTTACCTAAAAAGAGTCGTGCAAGGTACTCTAGAGTTTATTTATGATGTTTTCAAGAGTTGGTGCTGGCAGAAGGGTGTTTAGAGAACCATTTTCGAAAATATTTTGCTGGCATATTTTAGTAAAATTGCCAAAATTAACCATTTGGTCCATTTACTCAGTATTGCATACTACTTTAAGCAATAAAGATTAAGTGGATATCTTAACATTTTCAAAGTTATTGGCATTTATAAAAAAACAAAAACTAGTTTATACATCCCAAAAGTCAAGCATTCTCTCCAGTGAGAACATTGCGTCAATTTATGTAAGTGCATGTCGAAGCGATAAAATCGTAAAAAATAAGGCTCACATCGAAATTCCAACATCAAAATCCCACTAGTCAAGAGTGAATTAGAAAGAACAGACGATGTTAATTAAAAAATAAGTTGCCCTTGCTTTAATCGTTCTAAATATTAACTTCTTTTTGCAATTGATTTGGCAAAATCATTCGCCAGCCATTTGGTCACAATTTAGTAAGTCAATTTCTTATAGCAATTGTAGTGTTTCTAAAGCTGCCACATTGTAGAACATAAACGGGACACCGATTCTAAAAAACTACAGCTACATTATTGGTTAATAGCGGTGATGACAGTCTCCAGTTGAAAAGATTAGGGAAATGAAAATCTTTCGCGGTAACAGATGAGACGTAGATAAGTTTACAGATTCTCAAGTAAAAATTGCCACAAGAATATCGTGTAAAATGCCAAAGTCCAGGACAGTTTGTCTCAAAGTATACCGTGTTAGCTTTTGCCTTTATGGATTACACCTGCCGACAACAATAAAACTGCAGATCAGTAGGTATTAAGCGACAGAACATTAGGGGCGGACTCTAATAATATAAAGATTTATAATTTATTCTTTACTCGTATTAAGGTAGGTATGATCTTAAAATTACATTAAGAAAGTAAATATATGCAAAGTTTTAATAAATTTATAACTATATTATTTATACATAATTTAATTTTTTTTTTCTAAATATCTACATCAAATTCTGTTTCACTATCAGAGTCATCATTGAAATTAATTACAATAGGATTTATGTTGTTTTGTATAGAAATGTAAGAGTCCTCAAATATTATAATGTGCTGTACTGAATTCTTCCAGCTCTCAACTGGTATGTTAGTAATTATGGGGTTAAACATAAAATGATACGGAGGAAGACGTAAGACAGTATGTCCAGCCTGTTCAGCCAAATTATTACATTCATATTGTTTTTTAATTGCATACGAATTTAGGACTTCCAAAAGTTGCACTTTTTTGTAACTGAATTTAAAATAAATATTATTTTCCAACAAATATTTCTGGATTTCAGTTTTTGAACTTGATGAAGCTGGTGCTTTGTGTAGCAGAAGGCTGTGGTAGCTTGCGTTATCCATGACAATAACACTGTTGTTTGGAATATTTTTTAAAAGATAATTTTTAAACCAGTTTTTACAAAGTTCTGCACTTTTATCATCATGATAATCCAAGCAAAAATCCTTAATATTGTTTGCAGACAACAGCAAGCAGTTTAGGACAATTCCGTCTTCTGAACCAGCGTGTATTATGGCAATGCGTTTTCCTTTATTTGAAGGTGCTTTCATCTGACAGAATCAATCCATGCATCCTTTGAATACTGTGTCGTGTGTATCGAACCATGTTTCATCAAGGTAAATTATGGATCTATTTTCTAACCTATATCTTTTAATTTCTTAAAGGTAATTATATCTCAAAGTGCGTTATCTGTGCGATTTCATTACTACTAGTATATTGTCTATTTTGCGGTATTTAAATCCCATTTTACAAACAACTTTATGGAGGGTGGCACGGCTAATATTTATATTGGTTTCGTCTTCGTCTAGCTTCTTTTTCAGTTTATCCAAGGCAGGAACAACTCCGCTTTTATACAGATAATATATTTTTCTTTTTCTTAGGTCCTGATCACTATTACCTTTCACTATACGATGAAATTGAAAATCACTACGTTTTTTTCTTTTGTTCAATTATTCACTAATAATAATATCCCTTATCGATAATATTGGAGTTTTTGTAAGAAAACAGGTTTCTTTTAAAGCTTCTTGTTTAATTAGTCCTTTACTGATTAAAGTTTCATACACATTTTTCACAACCTGTTTTGCATCTAATGACAAATGATTTCGACGCGACATAGTTATATTCTCGTAAAATAACTTTTTAGAAACGCGCAGTAAAAACGGGTTTTTAACACTGCCACTAAAATATTAGCCGATATATTTATATACCTAATGGTCAATACTCAAGAAATACCTGGTCCACTCCCGCCATTATGAAATAATGGGTTTACCCAATAACAATAGGCAATAAAATCGTTAAAGGTTTATTGGGGTATTGTCCGTCAAAAGCCATAGCGGTATACTTTGAGACCGACTATACTAAAAACTTTACCCTTTTTACGCAAAATAATCAACAGGGACTAACAAGTTTCGTTGTCGCTTATAACTAATCGAATATTACAATTTATATAGTAAAATTATTTATACTGCTTATTATGAAAAAAAAAATGTCGATAACGTTTTGTTATTTTTTAATTAGTTGCCCCTTCACCGATTTTAAGTTGCTAATTGCAAATCTAAAATCTTTTTTTTTTGTCAAAGTTTCGTTTTTGAGATATTTATCATTAAACTTGGAAATCAAACTAACCACACTTTTAATGTATTTTCCCTTATTTTGCACAAAATTTCTGTCATCAAACTTAAAAATTAAACTAACCGCACATTTACTGTTTTCCCTTCTTTTGCACAAAATTACCAATTTTGTGTAAAAAGAAGGGGAAATACAGTAAAAGTGTGGTTAGTTTAATTTTCAAGTGTGATAAAGAATATCTTGAGAACAAAATGTTTCATTTTTAAGATATTTATTATCAAACTTGAAAATCAAACCAACCGCACTTTAACTGTATTTTTCCTTCTTTTGCACAAATTAACCAATTTTGTGCAAAAAGAAGGGAAAATACAGTGAAAGTGCGGTCAGTTTGATTTTAAAGTTTGATGATGAATACATATGTATCTCGGAAACAAAACCATGCCAAAAAAAACTGACTTTGGATTTGCAAGTAGCGACCCAAAAACATCCGGTTAATGGTTAAGATAATCACGTTAAACGTAAGAAGTACGCAGGAATACGCAACAGCGTCTACGGCCTTCACTGCGTTTAGGATGACATTAAAGAGGGGTAGTAGCTCAGAATTCGTGGTTATTTATTTAACGTCAGTGGTGGCATTATCGCGTTGTCCAAAAATTGCCGTATTTTTTTGTATTTGCACCTCGTTCATAGAACTAGAAAAATGGGTTATTTATTTTGAAACCCGGCACCCACCCAAGCAGCAATTTTAGTCGTTACTACCACGCCGCGACTATTGTTGGGAACTCTAAAGTTGTGGTTACTAGTGACGGGAACGTCATAGCTACGGTCCCATTACGTGCCTATGACCAAAATGGGGAACATTTTGAAGGTGATAGTTTCGTAAAATTACTACCTTGGAACTTATACCGGTACGTCGCACTTACGTTTCAACTACGTGGCGGGGACGTAGCGGCGTGGTCACCGCTACCCGAGCCGCTACTTTATAAGATTTGTTCCCGCCTACTTTACTTGACGTATTCGCTTTTTCTTTGTCTTACATATTTAGAAAGAGTTTATTAACATCTCCCGTCATTATCCAGCCTCCTCAACTATAATGGAAGTAATATTTTTATGTTTAAGTAAATATTATCGCTTGTAAGGTACAAAAAACTTTGCTGATTTACGAGCTTAGGGTACATAGAAATTCAAAACGATTAAAAAATTTCTGTGAAATGTGATGGTGATAGATTCATAAAAACAACGCGCCCTCTCAAAATATACTTTTCAACACTTTTCTTTTCGGGCAGGCAATGACAAAAATGTATAGATTTGGTAAGATTTTTTTTTACCATTTCTACTAATTATATGAGTTTAGTTTTGCTTTAATTTGTGTTTTTTATGGTTTTTTGACGATTCTATAATTGTAATACTATTAAGAAATTGAAATAAATGTAATGGCGTCCTAGATTTTGTCACTAAATATGGCGCATTTTTATAGAAATTACTTTATAGTGGTATTTACTACATAAAGTGTGTTTCAAGGATTTGTTACTTTACTGCGAGTAGCAGCCACTACAATTTTATCACTTTAAAGTCATTATTACCATTAAGTAGAATATCAGTTGTAGATATTATAAACCATATAGTCGCGATAACTACAAAACCATCTCAAAGTTGTCGAAGCCACGATAAAGTTCCCATTGTTACTATAACGTTCCAATTGGAACTTTAACCTATAATTAATAAGTGCATTGTAGCGTTTTGTACGAGGTGCACGTATTTTAACCTTGTTTGCAAAGACACATTAATAAAAATGTTGTTTTTTAAAATTGTGGCTATACAAGAAAGGCGTGGTATATATTATATGGTTGTTTCACATTAATGGGAACAAAACAAAGTTTTGTTTTGACCCAAAAATATGACAAACAGCAAAAGGGAGAGCCTTCTATCACCAAGAATTACTCGAACTGCACTAACTAATAATGCCGACAAGTAGATATTTTCGTCTGTATAAAGTCCCTTACTTTAAAGTAATTTTTTTAAGTAATTGAAACTTTGTGGTAATTTAAAGACAGAGTGGGAAGTAAAAACTACTGTAAAGTTATTTTCGTGAGTAGCGAGGGAGTTAGTTTTACCTTAAATATTACTACATAGTTTCATAACTTTGAAGGAATTTTAAAAGTAGCAATGACATTGTAGTTACTTTTAACATTACCATAAAGTAATAAAAACTTTGAAGTGATATACCAGTAACAAGACAAAGTTACTGGGACTATCAAATATTACTTTAAAGTCTTTGCTACTTTAAAGTTATTTTACATAGTAACAGTCTCATACCAGAAACTTTAAAAGCTACCTAGAAGTACTCAAACTATTAAGTTCCAAATTGTAGTAATAATAACTACAGAGTTACCAAAAAAGTCTAATTGAAAGAAGGAAAAACTTAAAAGTCATTTTTTTAGTGATAATTAGGTAAAAACGACTTATTCGAAGTTCCGATCTCGGTTTCTGCTACTTTAATGCTGCTTGGGCACGTACCTGATACTTAGGTTTCGTACAAACAAGCCTTCGTGTGCTGGTATATAGATTAACAAAAAAATATGATTTAATAATCGTTAAGATGCAATTTAAGAAGAATATTTCTTTACAATCATCTTAAGAAGTACATTACATTCTAAACTGTGGTAAAATAGCATTCAGTATGGCAATGCTAAAAATTAGGAACTATAAATATTTAATAATAATAAAAAGCCTTCAGTGGGATTTATTAACATTCGACAAAAACTGTGCTTGGTCAGGTAACATAATAGTCAAGGTCAAGGATCTCACATGTAATACGATTACATTTAAAAAACAACAAGAGTTCGGGTTTTGCCACTTTAGAGGGTGGTTCTGAAGCCGGTAGACCTACCCCATGTGGAAAGGGTTCGCCCATACCAAATTAAGAGAATTAATTGTGTTTCAAGTAGTAAAGTGCTCCTGTAATTTACCGTCTCCATGGTCCCCAAGTATTATAGTGCTCCATATGGTAAAAATTCCAATTAAATGTCGTATAATATAAAAATAAAATAAATGTACCATAAGTAGTGGAGTGGCAGTATACATATCCCATAGGGGTACAAATTCCTGTATACTATGTCACAATATTATAAAATATGCATTTTTCTTCCACTTTAACTATGGCAAATTAATTTTTGGCTTCTTTGTTACCATTTACGAAATCCGTACGGTAGGATACGATACTTATGATTCGTATCCTACCGTAATCAAAAAAAAAAAAAAATGTATCTAGTTGGTATTTTATAGTAAACGTCATTTTAATTTCACTTGAATTTATTGTCATTTATTGAATTTGGATTGTTTGAGTTAATTTGTAATACGTTCTCTAGCAAATAAAAACTTGGCAGATATCGTACTTTTATTTTTATTTCGAAAACGGTGAGTCAAAACGAAAAGGCCAAGAAGTACCTTTTAAGCAGAATTAGACTGGCTTTAAGAAAGCAACACCAATTCTTGTGAAAACCAGTGGCGTACAGTTATCTTGGTTAAAAATAAGGACTTACCGACACGAACGCCACTGATGTAAGTGCCTTAGAAAACAATTTTGTACATGTGAATATGACCTATGATTATACATTTGCGTGTACCAAAACTCATTTCAATATCTCCTCAGGTTTTCGAGAAATGTGAAATAAACGATTTTTTAATTCGATATACATGAAAATCTCTAGGACTATTGAACGGGTGTAAAAAAACTGGACCTTACAAGTACAGTGGAAATGCATTCTTAAAAGGTTTTGGGTAAAAATAAAAAATATATATAAAGGACATGGCACAAATAACATGGGATTCTGGCTCTAGAACGATTTCTTAAAAATTTGAGTATATTGTTTCTTAGATCAATAGGAAAATTTTTTAAATGGGACATTTTTGTGCAGGCCTACAGGATAGCCCAAAAAATCATTAAGAAGTTGCAGCTTAACTGTTTTTTAATTCCAATATAAACGCATAAAAAATATAAAAAAATATATAAAGGACATGGCACACATAACATGGAACTCTGGCTCTCGAAGGATTTTTAAAAAATTTGAGTATGTTGTTTCTTAGATGAAAAGAAACATCTTTTAAATGGGACATTTTTGTGCAGGCCTACAGGATGGCCAAAAAAATCACTAAGAAGTTGCAGCTTAACTTTTTTTTAATTCCAATATAAACGCATAAAAAATATATAAAAAAATATATATAAAGGACATGGCACACATAACATGGGACTCTGGCTCTCGAAGGATGTTTTAAAATTTGAGTATGTTGTTTCTTAGATGAAGAGAAACATCTTTTAAATGGGACATTTTTAGTGCAGGTCTACAGGGTGGCCCAAAAAATCACTAAGAAGTTGCAGCTTAACTGTTTTTTAATTCGAATATAAACGCATAAAAATGAAGTTTGGTCTAAATTCAACAAAATAATATTTTGTATATTTGTTTAGAGTTAAAATAATTTGATTTGACATTTAACACATACAGGGTGGTTTAGTATCGAAAAAATAACATGGATTATTGCTAACAAAAATGTTAATATCGTGACATACTTGTATATATTTTTAAAAATTATGCATTTCTGACAGTTTATTAAGGTAAATTTAATTTAAAATATTTTGTTTTACTGTCCCAAATATACATGGTTATTTGGAATTAAAGATTATTTTTTTGGTTTGTTCTCACAAGATATTTTGTGACAAATAAAGAGGTACATCGTTTTAAAATCTGCACATTTTTCTGGCAATTTTTTAATAGCGGTAAAATAAAATTAAGCTACCTATAACTAAAACAATTTTCGTCTAAATCTACAGGGTGTATCTAGGAGGTTTAATCTGCCAGGTTTCCTGGATTAACCTATTATTTTAGGGTAAGTCTTACTTAACAATAAAACAGAGTTTTCATTGTCAGGTAATTTTTTTTTTAAATAGAACGCTCTGTATATTTGGCCAAGTTTAAAACTAAGTTTCCTGAATTTTACATCGAAAATGTAAATAACACCATACGTCAATAATTGCTGGTTTTTGAGATAATTAAGTAACTAACTGATATGGCACACATAACATGAAACTCTGGCTCTCAAACGATTTTTTAAAATTTGAGTATGTTGTTTTTTAAGTCAATAGGAACATCTTTTAAATAAAACATTTCTGTGCAGGCCTACAGGGTGGCCCAAAAAGATCACTGTGAAGTTAAAACTTCCCTCTTTCTTAATATCAATATAAACGCCTAAAAAACCTGACTTATAATATAAATCCAACAAAAAAATAATTTACATACCTACCTGCTTAAAGTTAAAAATGTGATTTCATACATACAGGATGCTCCAGTATCGAAGAAATAAACAGGTTTATGCCAAGTAATATGTAAATTTTATGATATATTTGCATATATCTTTAAATTTTTTACTTTTGCCAGTTGCATGTGCTTTAAGTAAAAAAAGCGAGCTAATTTTGCGTATTTAAAATTTTAAGCTAATAATAACTTAATAAATAATTTAATAAATAATACTTAATTATTTATAAGTAATTTTATAACAGCAATTTTTTGCGCGGCAAACTATTTTAAAACGACTTATCCTAAAAATATAGGTAAATCTAGGAGGCATGGTGAATGAGATCTCAGACCTTAGTTATGGGTAGCTTAATTTTATTATACCTTTGTTAAAAAATTGTCAAAAAAATGTGCAGATTTTTAAACTATGTACCTCTCAAACAAAAAAAACTTTTTTAATTGCAAATATCTCTGTATATTTGAGACAATAAACCAAAATATTTTAAGTTTAATTTACCTTAATAAACTGTCAGAAATGTTTAATTTCTAAAAAATAAATACAAGTATATCATGATATTAACATTATAGTTGGCATAATCCATATTATTTATTTGATACTGGACCACCCTGTATGTGTTAAATGTTAAGTCAAAATATTTTAACTCTTAACAAATATATAAAATAGTATTCCGTTGGATTTAGACAAAATTTCACTCTTTTTATGCTTTTATATTGGAATTAATAAACGGTTAAGCTTAAACTTCACAGTGATTTTTTTGGGCCACCCTGTAGGCCTGCACAAAAATGTCCCATTAAAAAGATGTTCCTATTGATCTAAGAAACAACATAATCAAATTTTTAAAAAATCGTTTGAGAACCAGAATTCCATGTTGTGTGCCATGTCCTTTATACTTGTAAATGTAGCTTATATTCTCAGTCCTATTAAAAATCTACAAAAATCGAACCTAATATACATATACTTACGTTTTGGTCTACATATGTAAGCTACTCTTCTCTTTGGGGCTGAAATGTGTTCCAAAAAGCTACCGTAAAAATTGGGACTCACAGTTTGGGGAAAAATAAAATTTAATACAGATGTAAAACTCGACAATAAAAAAATGTTGAAAATTAACATTTCTGTTTTAGAGCTTTACTTGGCTAATAACTCTTTGCTGTGGTGGTAGCAAACATATAATTTTATCGGTACTATAAAACGAATTTGCCACAATTTCTATTCCAAATTAATAAATGTCATTTTTTAACTAGATAGATTATTGTAACGATGTGTGTTGGTTTTATAGGCTATATTATTTCTTTATGGTTTTCCTCATTAGAGGTAGAAAAACAATTATATTAACTCCATTTTTTATATGCTGTAAACAAAATGTAAATACATTTTAAAGATAACTATCTAAATAATTATTATATTCATTTAGATAATTGCAAGTGTCTAGTTTCTATTTATCTAACATTAAACAGTATCGGCAATATTAAGGATGTAATAATAATAAGGCAGTCTAACGAAGTGTCAACAACAGCTGATTTTATTCTCTTGGAGAACAGGTTTACATTTGGTTTTTATAAGCGAATGTGCATTTTTAAGGATTTTTATGAAGTTAATAATTATAATGCCTTCATTTTGTTGTGTAATAAACTGTGCTAATAGAGGAGACAGGAATAGGGTGGGTTTTTACAGGATTCCTTCTATTTTAAATAAGAATGATGCTTTAAGGAATCTATCAACAATCTGTTTAATAGTCTGTAACAGGGGTAGTAATAAATATTACGAGAAAAATGAACAATCATAAATATTGCTTTGCATGCGCAAATTTAAAGTATAATGGTACATTAAAAATGTATGTTTACTTTTTAAGTGCTTAATAATAAACAGTCTATGTTAGGGGCTTTAAAAAGAAAGCAGATAGGACCGTTTTCATAGGGAAAGGTCGAAGATACGGCCTCAGAAGAAACATCTGGTTCCTGTAACAAGGACCTGGTAGCTAGAGATCAAACGCTGTTGGAACAACACCGATACGTCACGGTTTTATATCAGTTTGTCATATGAGACCGTGACGTATCGGTGTTGTTCATACAGCAATCGATCTCTACCCATGTCACTAGACCGGCAGAGGAGGGCATGACGGATCGAATCGTCTGCTCGTCATACTTTCCAGGGAACAGGGACACCAGAACATAAATTGTGCTTGTAGCGACATGAGTAAGAGGAGATGTAAGAAATCTCTCTCCCAATCTGATATCGGATTCATTAAAAGTCTGAACCTATTGGGAGAAATATAAAAAGGTGTGAGCCACAATAGCCCGAGCGGCCGCAGTGGAGGGCGTAAAAAGTCCACTCACTTTAAACCTACTTACCTACCTAGGGGATATAAAGGGTTACTTTATTATATGGTAGGTACTACAATATAGTACTACTTTATTGTACAAGAACAGAAAAGTGTACTAGAATAAAGTATACTATTTGCAACGATCATTACATCAAAATGCCACCAACAGATAACATGACATTGCACTTGGTGTCATTACTGATGTAATGGTCAAGTCTGTTATACTTACAGGCTTTTAAGAATCAAATAAATACAAAATTCAATACCACTTAGAAGCAATAAAACATAAAGTTTTGTATGAAATTAGTATATTATCTTTAGTGTTTTCATTACTTTATAGCCTCATTCATAAGCTACTAGGCCATGAAATATTCATCTGATAAGGCTCTACTTTATAACCTAAATACCCATTAAAATTATATACATTTCTATTCATTTAATTTAAAAACTAACACCACTTAAATATGTAAGTTGAAACAAGTGACGAGACCACCCTTTCGAAATGACCAGATTCGACACAGTTCATACTGTATGTTTTACAAAGTAATATTTTCTATTGAATTTGCGGTAGGCTCTAGGTGAAACATTGTAACAAATTTAATTTAAAATAAAACACTCGGTGTAAAGTTTCACAAATTTTTATTCAGATAGATCTGACACGTGTTTCGGTCTCACGACCATTTTCAAAGATCTTTTTAAGAAGAATGAGCTTAAAAATAAAATAAAATTATCTTAAACTTACACAGATGGCCTATAGTAAACATTTTATGGCACTAAATTATTTTGATTGCAGCGTCTAAGATGGGCGTACCTACAAAATCTGTTTGAGTATTTGTTAAGTTGTCTTTATTGCTTATAGATTTCTTAATGGCCAAATTTCCAAATAATCCATTTGTTTACCCTTCTGAATGTTATGTAATAACTTTACATCCCCATTATTAAAAAAATGATTATTGTCTATGCAGTGTTCCGCAAAACCGGTATTTCTCTTGCTGTGTGTAGAATTGAATTTCTGTGTTCTTTTATTCTATCCTGTAAAGAACGCCCTGTTTGCCCTATATAGGTTGCGTCACACTCATTACAACATATTTTATATATTCCGGATTGTTGATTCTTAGGACTTTTTCTTTGTTATTTACTAAAACCCTTGCCAAATTATTTTTATTAACTGAAATACAATTAATTCCTAATTTGCGAAAATTATTGCTAATTTTATTAACATACCAGAGACATAATTTATAGCAAACCATTTTTAGCCTTACTATCATTTGAAGTAATGTGTGTATAAAAATGCTTTTGAATATTTTTATGTTTTGTTTCTTATCAGTTTGTTGATGATTGCGGGACTGTATCCATTATTTGTAGCTATTGTTTTTATTATATTGACTTCTTTTAGGTAGTTTTCTTGGCTTAATGGAACACTTAATAACCTATGAATCAAACTATGGAGGCCGACATTTTTTTATTTGCCAAGACTGGTTAGAATTTTGCATGTATAATTTATCTGTTGTGGTTGGTTTACGGAAAATATCAAAATCGAATGTATTGTTTTTACGGCTAATTTTCAAATCTAAAAAGTTAAGTGAGCTATTTTCTTCCGTTTTCTATTGTGAATTTAATATTTTTGTTGATGTATTTATTTATGTATATTAAGAATTGTGACAGTTGTCTATCTGTTCCAGTCCATATACAAAAAATGTCATCCACGTACCTAACCCAAAAGTAAACATATTTACACAAACTTTCATTCAAATTTGTGGAAAACAAAATATTTTCGAAGTTAGCCAGAAACTCATTAGAATTAGTAGATAAATTAAAACTTAAGAACCTACCTAATAACAGTAAATTTATTTCGTTCGACGTAAAAAAGCCTTTTTACCTCAATACCTATACCCGAAAGTTAAGTCTATTTTAAAAACCATTAATCAATAATAGTAATTAACATACTCCAATCAAATAAACCTAATCAGAAGCATAGAAATATGTCTAGATCAAATTATTTTAAATTTAATAATAAAATTTATAAACAAATAACGGTCTCCCTATGGGAAGCCCGTTGATCCACTCTTAGCCGAAGTGTTTATGGCTAACTTCGAAAATATTTTGTTTTCCACAAATTTGAATGAAAGTTTGTGTAAATATATTTTCTATTTGGGCTAGGTACGTGGATGATATTTGTATATAGACTGGAACAGATAGACAACTGTCACAATTCTTAACATACATAAATAACATCAACAAAAATGACAAATTCACAATAGAAACGGAAGAAAATAGCTCACTTAACTTTTTAGATTTGAAAATTAGCCGTAAAAACAATACATTCGATTTTGATATTTTCCGTAAACCAACCACAACAGATACAATTATACATGCAAATCTCTAACCAGTCTTGGCAAATAAAAATGTCGGCCTTCCATAGTTTAATTCATAGGTTATTAAGTGTTCCATTAAGCCAAGAAAACTACCTAAAAGTCAATATAATAAAAACAATAGCTACAAATAATGGATACAGTCCCGCAATCATCAACAAACTGATAAGAAACAAAAACATAAAAATATTCAAAAGCATTTTTATACACACATTACTTCAAATGATAGTAAAGGCTAAAAATGGTTTGCTATAAATTATGTCTCTGGTATAAGTAATAAAATTAGCAATAATTTTCGCAAATTAGGAATTAATTGTATTTCAGTTAATAAAAATAATTTTAGCGAGGTTTTTTAGTAAACAAAGAAAAAGTCCTATAAGAATCAAGAATCCCGGAATATATAAAATATGTTGTAATGAGTGTGACGCAACCTATATAGGGCAAACAGGGCGTTCTTTACAGGATAGAATAAAAGAACACAGAAATTCAATTCTACACAGCAAGAGAAATACCGGTTTTGCGGAACACTGCATAGACAATAATCATTTTTTTAATAATGGGGATGTAAAGTTATTACATAACATTCAGAAGGGTAAACAAATGGATTATTTGGAAATTTTGGCCATTAAGAAATCTATAAGCAATAAAGACAACTTAACAAATACTCAAACATGATTTTGTAGGTACGCCCATCTTAGACGCTGCAATCAAAATAATTTAGTGCCATAAAATGTTTACTATAGGCCATCTGTGTAAGTTTAAGATAATTTTATTTTATTTTTAAGCTCATTCTTCTTAAAAAGATCTTTGAAAATGGTCGTGAGACCGAAACACTTGTCAGATATCTGAATAAAAATTTGTGAAACTTTACACCGAGTGTTTTATTTTAAATTAAAAGTAATATTTATTAAAATTCAATTTAAATTTAACATGGTTGGTACAGTGGTTTTAATTTTGTTAAAAGCACCTTGTTGTCTTTAATAATTTTTGCATCCAAAAACTTCACACTATGTACCGGAACTTAAAACACATGGCTTTTATTTGTTGTGTGTAATAGCTTGTTGTAAGCAGTAAATAGCAGACAATATCCATTTGAGTAACAGGGGAAAAGTCAGCAGTATTCATACTTCAATCCGACTCTTTTAAACAAAACGGATCCACAAAACTAATTCCGGAGAGCTTTTGTTTGTATCGATTTGCGGCATCCGCATTTTCAGCTTGTAGTTTCACAAATAGTCGCTCATGATTGATTCTCTATAAGTACCATTACTAAGACTCCCAAATAATATAAATATACTTAAAAAGTCACTTTAAACTACTTGAAATCCAAAAAAAAAATCACTATAAAACAGGACAATGCACAGGCAATTTAAATTGCTAAGCGGGTTGTTTGTCCTCCAGCAAGTTTGTTTACCGTAATCAGCTCTTTTATTAGACAGGTCTATTATATTATATCTTACTATGAGAGGCAAAATGAAAAATTGTATATTAAGGCCATTTTGAGTTTCTAGCAACACAAGGAAAAATATTAGACCATAAATGGGCTTTAAGAAATTAGTAGTCCTAGATTCGTTTAATTTTGACTTTTGGCTTTAGCCACACAACCCTTCCCAACATGCTAAAGTTACTTTTACAAAATATAAAAAAGAATATTATTTTTGGTTTCATTTTTTTCCTTTCTTATTTCTGAACATAAAATAATAGAAATCATGGTATTTCTTTAACGGCAGTTCTATGCCATTTATTTTTATTTTTTTCAATTAATATACTTTTTTTGAAATACATATTTTTTTTATTTCAAGAACATGTTTTTGCCTATCCAAATTAAATACCAATTATTATAGGTACTTATGCATAGCAAAAAAATCATAAATTTTAAAACAGTTTTTATCTCAGCTAAGATGAAAACCCCTACCTTTAGTTATATAGAATGACGCAATAACTAATTTGGCCACTGAGTCGAAGATGTAATTAGCATAACAAATTAACTGAACTTTTAATGTTAATGGTTTAAACAGTTCATATTTTGAGACATTGAAACCGTAGACTTTGTTAGATGGAAAAGAAAACTAGATCTACAGTCGTTAATCTTAAAAATATTTTTCATATGTCTTCTTTGCTTCGTTCACCTTATGTGACTTTGGAAGGAGATACGTTAGATGCAGATTGCTGACCAATAACTTTCTTTACTTTACTTTACTTTAAGATATCCAGATCTACGCCGTAAGCCATACGGCCACTGAGTAATTTTATTGTTTGTACACCAGAAATATACTGCAATTTTGGATGACGAGGGTAGCAGAGGGAAAAAAAACTTTATTTGGTATCGTAGTTTTTTTTCGTATATAAAATCTAATAAAAAGTCCGCAATAAATGGGAAATCGTTTAATGGTTAAATTTAAATAAAATACAAGTTATTTAATTTCAATAAAAAATCATGCGGACTCGCTCGCTAAAATGACACCTGTTATATATATGTTATTTTTTTTAATGTGCCAAAAATGGCATTATTTAGTAAAATTTTAGACAGCTTATTGCACAAAGCAATTTCTAATACATGTTAATGCACAAAGTGTAAACAACCCACAATTTCTCTCCCATATATTTGTTTTAATTAACAACTGACTTTATAACAGCCACAGAAAACCTAAAAATATTCCCATAAACTTTTTTCCTATGAGCCTTCCCTACGGAGATACAGGTACATAACGGACGCCCCTGGAAATCGTGTTTGTTAAAATACCTTTTAAAATACTAGGCGTAATTTAATATTTTTTTAATATGATGCTTACTATATAAGTATTCTTAAAATGAACCCATTAAATCATATTTGGTTTATTTTGTTTGACAATTTTTAATACTTCATTTTAAAAACTTAATATGGACGGACTAGCTCTGACCACAATAAGAGCAATTTTTTTAACACCCTGTATGATAAAGGCTCAACAATATTATTTTTAGATAGCTTTAACCTTAAACTAAAAAAAGGTACTCTTAATTGACATCGATAAAATCAACTGTTTACGAGAAATAAAATATCAGGGTTGGTAATTTTTTTACATTATACAGGGTGTTTCCTAATTGTACGTAGATATTAGGGGAATCAATTTTTGGCTTCATTTTAAAAAGAAAACTTAATATGAATGTGTGTCCTAAACGTCTTAACTTTTGAGATAAAGGGTGGTAAAATTTTCAAAAATAAATAATTTATTATTTAAATCTGTAATACCACTTTAGATATTTTAATGAAATTTGGCATTTAAGTACTATGTATCAAGAAACCTTTTTTAGTGTAACACATTTTTTTTTATTTCCACCAGTGGCGTTCGTACAGAATTTGACCTGCCTATTTTCGCAAATAAAAAAAAATGTGGTACACTAAAAAATGCTTCTTCAAACATGATTACATGTATTATTTGCTATAATAACATTTTAATATCTAAATATTTACAGCAATTAAAATATCTAATAGTATATATAGAGACTACCTTTATACGTTTGAACAACTTTTTATAGTAACTATATTTCCATATCTTTGCAAATAAATGCACTTTACTCTTTATGCCATTTTTAAATTTTTTCGAGTTTTAAAGTCCGCAATACCCTGTATCTCAAACGTTAAGACGTTTAGGAAGTTTAACTTTTTTCCATACTCATTCGTATGAAGTTTTTCTTCTTAAAATGAACCCAAAAATTGCCTTCTATAAATATTGACGTACAATTAGAAAACACCCTCTATATTGGGTAAAAAAACTACCAAACATAATATTATGTTTCTCGTAAACAGTTGTTTTTATCGATGTCAATCAAAATTACCTTTTTTATCAATTACAGTTTTTATGTAAAAGCTATTCAAAAATAATATTGTTGAGACATAAACGCTTTATCAGTGTTAAATTGGTATTTAAAATTTGCTATTAAATGTAGGCCGATTTTTTTGAAAACACAAGTCAGAATTAATCCGTCTTGAATAGCTGGCAAAGCAAATAAGCTAAATATGATTTAATGGGTTAATTAAATGTTTGCCTAGAAGGCTTATCCAGTAACCATCATATTAAAAAAATATATTAAATTACGCACAGTATTTTAAAAGTTATTTATAAAAAAACGATTTCAGGGTCGTCGGTATGTACCTATATCCCCCCTTTATTCGCTTTCAGGAAAGCTCCTAGGAAAAAAGTTTATGGGAACTTGTTATAATATTTTTAGGTTTTCTAGGTCTCCGGATTAATTGATTTTTTGTTTACATTTTCATTCCGAGAGATTGCTCACATATTCTGGGACACTCTGTATATATATATATATATATATATATATATATATATATATATATATATATATATATATATATATATATATATATATATATATATATATATATATATATATATATATATCTAAATTTTTATTTAAATGCGAATATATATGACAGTTACTTTTTGATATAAAGGTTTAAAGCTAGTGGTCTTTTAATTAGACTACGACTCAAGAAAAATCTTATTTTAATTATTTATTTTTAACTAGAACTTCAAGTCTACTATTTTTTTCTTCATATATATTAAATGAAATTACATTGTTTATCAAAGCAATTTTAAAATATAAACTGTGATCTTGAAAAGCACTTATTTAAATGGAACCCCTGGACACCACAAAAAGCAATTATGGATTTTTAAAATATATGTATTTCACAAGTAACTAAAGAGTTTACAGAACTAATAATAATTAAATTAACTTTGTACTGGGCAATATCTTAGAAATGCCATTGACACGTTCACACGGTAATTATAGAAGAGCGCTCGTTGATAAACATCCGACTTTACAGTTGACAGTACAACATATCGGTACTACCCTGTGGTTAAACTTGCGGGATTAGTTCGACAAGAATTGGTCAATGCGGACCGTTAGATTAGGTTTAAAAAATACGCTAGATTATCCATTACAATTATACAAAAGAAAGCACACTTAGTAATTTATGTAGTATTTTTATGATCGTAAATTTTAGTTTTTGTGTATATATTTAGAAGTTACTTATTTTTTCTGAGACAATATTTACTTTAATACTACTTTATCTAACTTCCTGTTAACTATAATAAATAAAAATGGTTTTAAACGTATACCACCAAATTTTTGTTTCATTATAAAATTGCTTTTGAAATCAAAATCTATCTATTATTTTTCACATGTCCATGCCTTCAATATACTTTTAACTTTTTCTGAAACAAAAATTAAAATTCTAGTTGTCTGGAAATATAATATAGATATTGGATTGAATGAGATTATAAATTTGGAGTTGGCACGAAAGTCCTTTACCACTGAAATCCTGTCAGATTTATTGTGGTACTTCAAACTGATTTAGAGTGCTTTATCAAGTACTGTCTTTTTGATTAGACTCCATAGGCATGATATTGGCTCTTCCCTATATCTTTATGGTTAAGGCTTCTCTTTACCTAGCCTTGCTAACCTTAACCTGCCTATTGCCTTGCACTGGCACCACACAGGTTCTGGTGTTTCTTCTTTCTCCTGACGAAACCTACATGAGCTATCCTCTGCCAGGCTTATTTTTTTCAAATTTTTGTTTAGTCTGCAATGACTTGTGAGTTGATCCACCATATCCTTACAGCTGTGCGACTTTACTTTAGAAGGTCCAAAGTAAACGTTGGTTACAAGCCTTTGATAAAAAGCTTTGCCTGCCGTTGTCCTTGTGTTTTTAACCACAACTTGTGGTAGTTTTGGTAATTCTAGTGAAAACTTTCGGATATGCTAGACAAGGCTTTGGCTTAACTATTTTATTTAGCTTATACAAGTTTCTTTTCTGTGTAGATGTTTGGACAACTTTTATCCCCTCAGTCGTCCTCTGGACTTCAGAACAGCCTTCCATACCGCCACCATCGACGCAGCCAGCTTAAATACTGTACCAATTCTTTATCGTAGCTTGCTTATGATTTTGTACACCTATTTTTAGGCTTTTGATGTCGATCCTTTAGGGTGTACTGTCATCTGACAACAACCTTTTCTGGGTGGCAGAGCGGTCTCCTGTCGCTTTACTTGCGCCTTCTGAGACCTTCTTTTTTTGCCTGCCAGATGGTTTTCCAAATTATTTCTGATCACAGCACGCTTGGCTTCTAAGTAGCTTCTGCCATTTGTGACCAGTTCTTGAACGCATTTCCTTTTGAATATAATATAAATGTGATCACAGTTAAACATAAGATCAAGGATTAATCTACCTGCTAATGTTATTTTTTAAATATTGTTGACCAGTTTAAAAAATGTGTTAACCAGTTTTAAATTTTTAACTGTATGTAGGAAATAGGTTAAAAACTCGTCTGTATCTCTTTGCATAAAGCGGCATTTTGGCAATGGGAAAAATTAAGAGATCAGAATAATGAGCAATAGAAACCTTCTTTTCTCTATCTCTATATTTTTCCCATGCTAAACCTTTTTTAATTGCTGTTTAAGAAAGGTTTTTTGACAACTTGTAGAAAAAAAAATTGAGAAAGAAGATTATGGTAAAAAATTATTTCAAAATTCCAAACTTATGTCTTTATTTGTTTGAAAGAATTAAATTTGTAACTAAATAATGAAAAGGTTATATCATAGAGATCAGCTCAAATTTTTAAAATTTACCGAGGGATATTAAAATCTGTATCGAATATTTGTAATGTTAACAATTCCAGACCCCTATCAAACTTCTTTTGGATCTCGGCCATAAAAGACATTACTTTACTAAATGGAACCAAAAAAAGCGTAGTTTCGTTTTAAAACCTGACAAGTACTGTTTTCAGCAAGGTTTAGATAAATTACCTTGTTGCCTTTTATATTAAAGGTGGTACAAAAACCTGATTGACAAGAAGGTGAGACAAAACATTGTTGGTTTTGTAAAAAGGTTACTACATAAAAACCAACATCATACTACTGGTCTCCAGATTCAAACCTGCATCGAGCAAAAAATTGTATTTTTTTTTATTGCCCAATGAGCTTTAAATTAAACTGACTTTAACTCTTTGATTCCGGTTTCCGTATGGAACAATGTTTGCGACATCGTGTCTACGTTAATAAAGCATATATACTACTTAACTGAGGAAGTAACTAACTCTATTCAGCAAAATAATGGAGGTGTTATTAGGGATCACCATAGCTTTCGAACTCTTAGAAAGACGATACAATAATGAATTTCCTACTCGGGGTATATTAATAATAGTTATTATAAAAAAGCTACGGAGCTATTTAACATATCGTCTTATTTGTTAAACCCAACTTTAATCCAACAGAAAAATAAAATGTGTAGAATTGGGTATTATCCATATTTTTTAAATAAAGCAAAATACACATAAAAAGGAATGCACACACTGACGCGAATTAAATCGCCGCGATACCGAAGCGAATATTTCGCGACATAAAAGATAACAAAATTCGCCTACTTCTATCAAAATATTTCCAACATAGGCAGTCAAAATTCGTGTTTCCTTAACATTTTCGCAAAAATTTTACAAGATTTTTCATATATGGAAGGATGGATTCTTCAAGCTCTAAAGAAGAAGCAATACTATTATTGGCTGCTTTAGAAGATGAGAAAATTGAAAGGTAAGGCATTCTAATCAACATTTTTGTTAAAGCTATTTTTCCCAATAAGTGCGGGAAGAAAAATTTGGTAAAAATGACAAAAGCGTCTATTACTTTTGGATGCTAAAGTTGGTGTATTGTTTTTTTTGGAAAAAAGCTGTATATACACATGACATAAATTTGAGAGAAAAAAAAGGCTATTTCTCTAATTCAATTAACTAGATGGAAAAGCGTTTTTATAATATTTTAGAATGGACATCAATTATTTCGATGATACTTATACCTAATAAAAGAAGACGTCAAAAAACAATATACCAATTTACGAAAACCTATTTCACAAAGAAAAGACTTTCCATTACTTTAAGGTAAAGTTGTATATTTTTTGTTTTAAAAAAAAAATCTACAACCGTCTTTTATAAGGATTTAAAAGTGTTAAATAATTAGCGGCAGAATTTTATAATCTTCATGGCTTAAATCGTATAAAATCGGATATTTCTTCACAAACTCTATTAATATTTCAAAAAGCCATCTTAAATTCGCAACGAAAACGACAAAAGCAGAAAAATAAAATCGCTGAAGTTTCGTTAGCCAAGAGAAATTTTCGCGCCAGTATTTGCTCTTCGTATACGCCGAAGAACTTGAGTCGACGAATATTTCGCGAGGCGAAAATTTCGCCGTCGCACCGAATTATTCGCGTCAGTGTGTGCATTCCTAAATTCGTTGGGACGTGTCCCCAGGTCAATTTTATAATCTCACAAGTGCGTATAAAAGAGCCAGTACCGAATATTTTAGTATAAAAACATAGGTAAAAAAGGGACTGCAAAACGACTCGTGACGTTACATCACATATAAATACAGATTGTTTACGTATCGATTTTGTCTATTTTCAGTTGTGCTGCGGTAAATCTCGACATAACTATTATTTTGTTTTATTTTGTGTGGCTAAATAAAGTGTTTTTTAATCAATATGGCCTACGAAGGATTTGTCAAGGCTTCCACAAATAATTTACCCTCTGTAAATATGTTTATGGTGATCGATTACATTAAAAATGACGAACGTTTTAATTCAGCAGGAATCAGAGGTACAAAAGCTGCATTGTAGGTATTTATTTCATGTGTTAAATAAAATAAAACATTTTTTGCAATACTTGATGTTTAAACCAAATTAGAAAAAATATATTCATGTAGGTATTTATGCATTTGTTAATTAAAACCTTATTTCTAACTTACATTTAAGTGGTCCTTCGCAAAAAAATATCTTTTTGATTTTGGCATATCACATTCTGCTGCTGTAAACCATCGTTTCTTACGCTTATAATCCCCCAAAGCACACATACAAAAATTTTGTTTGGTATACTCACAGATGTTTCAGTGCAAAGTGGCACAAAACACCATTTATTTTGTGATTCGTACATATTACTTATTCAAACAGCTGTGAATGTTTCATGATATTAAGAACTTAAATTTTTTCGACTGTAGCCATGTAAAAAATGCCGTAATAAAATTAAACCTCGCTTAAAAGGTGATAATGTATTAGAAACACGAATAACGGTTTACTGTTTATATGCGCTGTGACGTCAGACAACAGTGATCTTCGGCAAGCTTATTTTGGCGCCAATTCTTGGCATTTGAATTTTAAAGGGCAGTTTTTGCTTAAAATATATTTTTAATTTTTTTTTTGAGGTTACTATACGATTTTTATGCTTATATGCTATAATTTTATAGGTGTTCCAAAAAACGTGAATATACCCAATAACATATTGACTGTAAGTTATCATGAAATACAAATGGGCAGAATATGATCTTTAAAAGAAAATAGCTCTAAGTACCACCAACACTTGTGTTTCAATCTACCAACAAACTCATAATGTAGGTTAAAAAAACAAAAATTAAGTTTAAGCAAAAATATTTTGCACCACTTTACACTTTTTGTACACACCCAGTCCTAAAATACACCTTCGATAAGAGCGCTTACGTAAAAAAGTCTAAAATCGCGTACACAATTTCTGAATACCAAACAGACCCATAATCGACTATTTTTAAAATAATATACCGCTTGAAATGTAACTTAAAATACTGTTTTTTATATTGTTCAACTTGTTTTAACAAAAAGGTGAATATCTGTTTTAATTTGTGTGTCAAAGATTTATTGGTTTTTGTCTTCATTAGGTATAGTAATACCACTGTCCAACATAAAACTAGACCTAATGGATCGAGTAATTCTAAACTAGAAGTTCAATTAGAACTAGTATCTGATGTTATCGCGATTATGTATATTATATGCAAAATCCACACATTTAGATTGATTTTAATCGGATGAGTAATATACATGTGTAATCATAATAATATTATTGGTTTATTTAATCACAATGAAAAAGATAAATTATTCTGCGGTAGCTTTTATCTAAATTGCGTATTAAAGTATAATTCTTTAAGTATTTGAATAGAAATTTTGTTTGTATACAAAAGTTTTTACAATGTTTCTGTAGATAAACTTTAAAAAAGTGAGCTATGCCTATTTTACAAAACAATTATACATAATATGTCGATTTTAGCTACCAAACTCGTATTGATAACCGTACAAAAATAGAAAATATTAGCTTTTCAACAAACGATTTTTCTCTAATATGTCGAGACAAGAATTACGTTATTTTCATAATATGTCTTGCGAGAAGAAAATCACGTACGGTTAACAATTATTTTTAGTCAACATATTTAATTTACTAGACTTTTTCTTTATTCATATTTAGTTTTATTATGGACTAGATTTACTAATATTATTATTTTATGATTACAACAATAAAAAAAAACATTGTAGCGTTTATTGAGTATCATTTATTTAATAATAGCATGTTTGGTTTTCTATTCTCCGGTATTTTTTTGGGTTTAAAAGCAATGTTAAGATATCATTTCGCAGTTTTGATTAGTGGTTTTTGCAAGAAGCTGTGGATATTTAAGCCCTCTTTCTGCTGAGTCCTGGTTTGTTGTAAATGTAAGAATAATGGCGTCGTATGTCGGCGTCACTTTTGAGAATAACCTTAACTGGCACAAACATATTACATCCAAAGCCTCGGCAGCTTTAAAAAAGATTGGATTCCTTTTTTGAGCCAGAAAGTATTTCTCTTTTTCCAATCTGTATATGCTGTATGTATCCCAAATCAGACCCTCTTTAGAATATTGTTCTCATGTCTGGAGAATGGCGTCTCCTACAACACTTAGCATTCTAGACACCATTTAAAGAGAAGCCGTTCGTCTTATTAATGATCCCACACTAACAGAAAGGCCTCCCCTTCTTGCCCACCGTCGAGCTGTAGGGGATCTGTCGCTCTTCTATAGGTATTTTCACAGCTTCTGCTCAGAGGAGTTGGCCAGTATAATTCCTTCTCTGGAAGCTCCCAACAGAGCAACACGTGGTGCAACTTTTATGCATCCGTTTACAGTTCAGTTAGAGAGGCCCCAAACTTCCCGCTTTCTTCGTTCCTTTATCCCTAAAGTGTCAAGACCATGGAACCTGCTGCCCGCAGAAGTTTTTTATTTTCCTTTCAATCTCCTCATATTTAAGTCCCGTGTGAACAAACTCCCTCTCACCACACTTAAGACACCCACGGTACGTTAGTACTTAGCCTTCGTGGACTGTCTCAAGATAAAAAAAAAACTGATTGTGAAAACTGTTAGTACAAGTAGATAATAATTATTGTATGTTTTGCTGAGTTTTTAGCGCAGTTTGTACGCATACTTTAAATACTTTTATGCAGTTTTTTTCTAAATTTGGCCTTTTTATCAAAAAAATACTGTAAATATTGATTGCCTTTATCGGATGGCGTTAAATATTTAAAAATATACTAGGTTGCCAATATTTTTCATTTTTAAATTTTTGTTAGTTAATGCATTGTTAAAATTAATAAGTTCGTCAATCGGCTGTTAAACTTTCAATTGATTAACAGTGTTTAAAAATGCAACTTAATCTAGAATACCTAGGTTTTAACAAAATAAATTTGATTAAAGGGCAATAAAATTCACTCCGTTAAATATAAATAAAATTATATCTACATATTAACAACCTAAACCTTTTTACGGTGCCTTTTGTTTATCACGCTGTAAAATTAGAATTTTAAAATTTTTATCTATTTGTAAAACATTCTTGTAAACTGACCAAGCAACAACATAATTTAGAAGCAAATATTTAAATTTTAAATGGCGCTTTACGCTCGGTATTTTTGAGTGTCCATAGCTTTTTTCTACAGTAGCCACGATAAACATTAAATTTAAAGTTGATGCCACATATTTAAGTAAAGATAACATTCTAGGAATGACTACTTAGAGTCAACCTAAGGAAAATAAAATAATTCACGTGGAGAATAATAAATAACTCATATGTAAATGCTGGGTTGTTAAGATTTTTTAGGCGATATTTTAATACAGATACATACCGCTGCATCGTCCAGGGCCCAATTGTTTGCCGCCTCATGCGGGAGGTATATTTTATGGCCTTGTATACAGGGTGTAAAAAGTATGATGCTCACGATTTTAATAGGCGATAGTGGAGCTCAAAACTCGCCAAAAAAGCCAAAAATATATGGGTCAAAAGTTAATTGTTTTCGAAATATGGCCTTTTAAAGTTTAAAAAGTTTGGCAGCAGCGCGGCCACTTCATCACTCATTGAGTTGCACGTTGAACATTTTTTGCGAGATTTTACATATTTACACTTTTTTTTAAAGAGATGTTTATTTACATTTTATTTGTAATTAAAAAATAATTGCACTTACCACACACAAAATTAAGCTTATTATGTCTCCAATTATATAAACAAAAAGAAAAAGCTGTGAACTGTGGTACGTGATACGCTTACTTCGCGGCTTAATCACCCTGTACGAGTTCCAGGCTTTTCTTCGCGATTTCCAAAATATTTTTCTCTGTTCCACAGTTACATATGCACCTCCCAGGATTTCTCGGTGGCACACATCCCGTTTTGAAAACTTTTTGGTACCGGTGTGGAAATCTTTCACGGTAAATTTGAGCTGCTAGATTAGCGTAAATTATTAACATATCGGTATATTCCCGGCTTGAAAACATTATTTTAAACTTTAAGGCACAAAATAAAAGACTGACATAATTACCGCTGCGACTAGACATAATACAACGTGACTACTGATTTGACGATCTCCAGCGCTGTTGCCAATTATTTTTTAAATGTTTAACTGGGAGAAACATTATTATTATTATTAATATTATTATTTTTTAATTTGTAGACCGACACATTTAACACTTAGTTTTTTTATTACCCAAAGTATCTACCGATGAGCGATTAAGACGGAAATTGCCAATTGTTACGCATTTCAGAAATAATTGATACCAAATTTTATAACTTTTATATCGTTCAGACAAAAATCTGTCAAGTTTTGACACATATGTTATATGAACTTTTTGACTTGTTTTGAGCTTCACTATCGCCCATTAAAATCGTGAGCATCATACTTTTTACACCCTGTATAAATTAAAATGCAGACAAAAAGTAACTAACTACTAAACAATTTAACTTGTATTGGTGAAAACCGGTATTATAGTAAAAAGAAATTGTTTTTTTTAGGAAAAGTGACAATTAAAACTTATAGTCTGGTCGAGAAGTGTGTTTCCTGCGAAAAATAGTTAGAAGGCTTCAAAAAATATGAGCGATAGCTAATTCGACGCGGAATGCCAATCTGAAAAAGGCTTTTTAAGGATTTTTTCTGCCAATAAAAATTGCATTTGTTATTAACAAAGAACGAAATAAAAGAACCCTTTTTATAGTTGATGATAACTTAAAAACCATAAGACATAGCGGAAATGGCAAAAAAATCTTAAAGAGGAGGAAATTTCCGATAAAAAGTTTTTAACTTCCGGAATTCTATCTCCATTATTTATAATTTTAATTTAACGCTGAAAATGGGCCTCCGCCCAACATTTTTGGTTTCGCGTTCGGCGTCAAAACCGAGTACGCCACATTAAATAAGTTTTTTTACGGTATTAAATATTTATTAAAAAAATATATATATATATATATATATATATATATATATATATATATATATATATATATATATATATATATATATATATATATATATATATATATATATATATATATATATATATATATATATATATATATATATATATATATATATGGTATATTCAGAATACTTTAAAGAATTTATTCCCGTTAAATATTTAAGTAATAGTTAACTTTTTAGCGAGTAAGACCATTGGTCACTAACAATTTTTTTCGAAATTTCGTCTTTATTGTACAGGGTGTCCCAAATTCGAACCTTATTATTGGGATCTCGGAAACTTGAAGAGATACGAGGTCGGTTAAATGGAGGCAAACTTGCGCAATTTGATGCTAAATAAAATGCTACCTAAAAAGTTTAAAAAATTCACATACTTTCGAAGACTTTTGTAACAAACTGAATATTTGCGATTTTATTTTTATTTTTTTTAAGGACTCTATTTAAATAGATATAACAAAATAAATTTTACATTCTTATTGCTGCTTTTTCTGTTCTTTAAGATAGTGTTATTAGATTTACACACCGACGTTTCTTCTTTGAGCTACCATCATCAACTTTTTTTTTTAAATACGACCCTGGACTTTTTATTATGGATTTAAAAAGCTTCTAAAGTCCTAAAACTACTGATGTATCGCACTTATTCGAAAAATTTATATTAATGGCAGTTTTCCTAAGAAACCATGTGTTAGAGAGAGACAGAGAATAGATTTTTAATAGAAAAATATAAAAATATTTTTTTTCAATAAGTGTAATATCTCATTGGTTTTGGGATCCAAAAAGCTGTTAAAATACGTAATTAAAAAATTCAGGACCATGTTTAAAAAAGGAAGTTGATAATGGCAGCTCAAAGACGAAACGTCGGTGTGTAAATCTAATAACACTGTCTTGTAGAACGGAATAATTACCAATGAGAATGTAAAATGTCTTTTGTTATATCTATTTAAATAAAGTCATAAAAAAAATTGAAAGAAATCGCGGATATTCGGTTTTTTTCATAACTTCCGAAGTATTTAAAATTTTTAAACTTTTAGGGTGGCATTTTTATCGGCATCAAATTGCGCAACTTTGCCTTCAAATAATCGACCTCGTATCTCTTCGAGTTTTCGAGATTCCAATAATGAGGCTTGAATTTGAGACACCCCGTACTTTAAAAAATATGTTTAAATAGTTGTCGTTTAAGATTTTCGCGTTGTAGAGCTCTTCTTATATATGTTAGACTCATATGCCGAATTCGCCCATTCGCCGAAAAAAATACTCAGTTCGCGAAATGATCAAAGCCAAATGATCGATTGCCGAATATAGTTCCTATTTCGGTAGGTATTTAAACTGATTTACACATTTCGCGAACTGAGCTATCCGGAGTTGTTCAAATGCCGAATAAGATATATTTCGGCGGATTATCATCAGCTCGTCGCTTGAACATGAAAAAAAAAATACTTTCAATGTTGCTTTTTGGCCGTTTAAAGTAGACCAGAACTCTTGTTTTAAAATAAAAAGCCGCTTTGCTTACCAGAACTAACCATGACGGACTAGGTAGTTATTAACAAAATTTTTACAATTTTTGATATGATAGAAGTTATAATTTTTTTAAAAAGTGTAATTATATATTTCCCGGGTTTTTTCCAATACGTTGTTAAAATTTTGTTTATAACTTCTGCAAATAATTAAGACAAATTCAAAAGCCCTAAGTTCTAGTCGGTCATGGTTAGTTCTGGTAAGCAAAGCGGCTTTTTATTTTGAAACACGCACAAAATCTGTTTTTGGACGACCAGAACGGGGTTTGGCCACAACATATATATATTTTTTTCATGTTCGAGCGACCAGTTGATGATAATCTGCCGAAATATATCTTATTCGGCATTTGAGCAACTCCGGATAGCTCAGTTCGCAAAATGTGTAAACCAGTTTAAACAGATACCGAAATAGGAACTATGTTCGGCAATTGATCATTTGGCTTTGATCATTTCGCGAACTGAGTATTTATTTCGGCGAATGGGCGATTTCGGCACATGAGTCTAACATATACATTCCTAACAAGATCACTAATAATTTTATAACTTTGACAATATTACTCTAATTTTTCATTTTTTGTCAAAGTTATATAATTATTATAAACAAAGGATTACATTTTTAAAAACTTTTATGGCATTATCTTGTTAAGTATGTATATAAGAAGAACTTCACAAAGCGAAAAATTTATACGACAATTATTTAAGCATTTTTTTTAATGTACAATGAAGACAAAAATTCGAAACAATTTTGTTAATTGACCATTGTCCAACTTGCTGAAAAACAAACTTTAGTTTAAATTCTAAACAGAAGTAAACTATTTAAAGTGCTCTAGGCACACAATAATTAAAAAAAAAATATTCGATTCCCTCAAAAAATCTCTGGCGGAAGCCTATTTTCAGCCTTAAATTAAAATTATAAATAATAGAGATAAGACTTCGGGAGTTGGGATTTTTTTATCCGAAATTTTCCTCTATTCAAGGATTTTTTTTTTTTGCAATTTCTGCTATTACTTATGATTTTTAAGTTATCATCAATATGGTTCTTTTTTATTTTGTTTTTTGTTAATAACAATTAGAATTTTTATTGGCAAAAGAAATTCCTAAAATGCCTTTCTCAGATTTGTATTCCGAGTCGAATGAGCTATCGCTCTAAATTTGGAAGCCTTCTAACTATTTTTCGTAAAAAACACATTTCTCGACTGGACAATTAAGCGAAATAATAAAGAGGAATTTTACTTTGTTTTTATTACTATTAATTTTTTTAAAACGAATTAAGGTATGCAACATTGCCTTTTAAATTTAAAATAATCCACTAAGGCCCAAGTACTAATGTACCGTGGATGTGTAAAGTGTAATAAAAGGGTAGTTTATTACAACGGGACTTAAATATTTGGAGATTTAGAGGAGGAGGGAAAACTTCTGCGGACAGGAGGCTTCACATTCTGGACACTCTGGGGATAAAAGAAAAATTAAAGTGAAAAGTTCAGGACCTTTTTAATTGGACTGTAAAGGGATGCGTAAGGTGGCACTAGGTGTTTGTTGGGAGCTGCCAGGGGAGGAATTTTATTGGTCAACTCCTTGGAGCGCAAGCTGTATAAATATCTATAAAAACGACCGATCCCTTACAGCCCATATTGTTTTTTTTATTCATTTTTATTTGTGTTGTAGAAGTGAAAGAATTACTAAATTCGTGAAGTTTATCTCACCTTTTAAAGCTATGTTTAGGTTAGAATTGTGATGTTGACTACATAATGCTTTAAAAATTATTTCTTTCTATAAATATTGGCTATAGATTTAAAAATTAAAATGTAAATTTTTATAAATGAATAAATTCACCCGCTCGTTAGTCGTTGCTTCTTAAAAAAACACAAACAATAATTTAAAATGATACTAGTCATGCAAGCAAAAAAAATTTACGCTGATTTAGATGAATTTAAATATAATAAAGAAAAAAATAGAAAAAGAAAATAATATTTGGTTTATATGAATTAACACAACAGGTTTTTACACCTAAAATAAAAGTTTTATGGTATAACACTTTTTATTTTAGGGAAATAAATTTATTTTTACGTTTCTTTAGTAATTACTTTTAATAACATACACCTTTCCGCGTCAACTTCTGCGTTGCCTTTTGTTGCTACAATTTGCTTGCTGCTTACAAATTGTATTCGTAAATAGACCAAAGTTTTGGACATGGCGGATATTTTTATACATATATATTTAGTTAACAATATGTGGCTTTATTATAAAATAGAGGTCATCCTATATATATATATATATATATATATATATATATATATATATATATATATATATATATATATATATATATATATATATATATATATATATATATATATATATATATATATATATATATATATATATATATATATATATATATATATATATATATATAAAGTTTTGGACATGGCGGATATTTTTATACATATATATTTAGTTAACAATATGTGGCTTTATTATAAATTAGGTCATCCTAATATATATATATATATATATATATATATATATATATATATATATATATATATATATATATATATATATATATATATATATATATATATATATATATATATATATATATATATATATATATATATATATATATATATATATATATATACATTAGAAAGAGAGATAAACCAGGACAATAGACCATCCACTGAAAATATCTTACCATAACACCTTAATTGCGCGATCTTTGGAAATGTCCAGAGAAACCAGTAAAATACTTTTAGGATCTAGAAAAAACAGCATAACTTTTAGGATAAATTCAACAAAATAGGTTTAAAATTGAATACTAGAGCCAATCAGATGCTTGCCGAAAAATGCTCAAAATGTGATTTTAGTGTAAGTCCTAAAGAGAAGAGGTAAAACAATAAGTACCATGCATAGTGTACTGCAGTAGGGATTATCTTGACCCCATATTGTATTTTTAAAGGAAAAAATACCAAAGAGATTGGACTTAAGCATATGCTACTGGGTTCTAAGATTAGAATTTTGAAAAATTACATTACCCCAACAGCAATTTTTCTTAAATGGTTATAGAACCATTACCTGCCAAGAAAAACCCCAAGTAAAATTTATTGATATTTACTAAAATTAGCGGAAAAAACTGTTCGCTTTAAGCAACTTCTATGCCGGATGTCGTTTTATAGTTAAAAAAAATCGCAAAAAAGTCGTAGTCTTGTCCTGTCTTGGTCTTGGTCTTGCAGCAAGACCAAGACCCAGTCTAGGACCAAGACCGCCTTTTTGTTTGTGAGACCAAGACCGGGGATATGTAAGACCAAGACCGAGGTATGCAAGACCAAGACCAAGACCATGACCAAGACCAAGACCAAGACCAAGACCAAGACCAAGACCAAGACCAAGACCAAGACCAAGACCAAGACCAAGACCAAGACCAAGACCAAGACCAAGACCAAGACCGAGGGGAGCAAGACTTCGCAAGACCAAGACCGACCTGCAAGACTCTTGCACTTTTGCGACATTTTTTTATATATTATTATTTAATTTTCATATTCAATATACAGAGGTATTTTATATAGACATGACAAAAAATGTGTCTAGAACTGCCAAAAAGGGGATTTTTAATGAGTAACAGGTTTCTTTAATAAAATAATAATGAAATCGATCACTTTGTTCTTTTATACAGTTTTCTAACAACAATAACAAGTAAATTCAATAACATGTTTTAAAATGAATAATATGGTGACTTAATGGTCCGACAAAGCTCGATATCTCCGAAACCGTTTACGACAGAGAAAAAACTAGGGGTACAAAAGATATAAAAGCTGAAAATTACTTTCAAAGTAATGTTTTTTTATATTAGCTATTTAGAGATGCCACTTACAGGTTGGATTAAAAATTTCCAAAATCCAGAAACACATTATTTTTGTTCCACACTTTAAGAAGTGGCCCTTACAGGTTGGATTAAAAATTTCCAAAATCCAGAAACACATTATTTTTGTTCCACACTTTAAGAAGTGGCCCTATTAGATTGCTTCTTAAAACTAAGATACAAATGAAAAGTAATGGATTAATAAAAATATATTTGTCATGTCTTATAGAAATACTTTTTATGTAAATGGAATTTAAATATTACTATCAATTTAGATGAAAATGTCAAAACAATAATGATGACGTCGTTTTTGTCAAAACCTAAAAGGATATTTAAAAACCATCTACGTTGACATTGTTCCTATATGACGTTGCAACAATTTCCAGCATAATATACATGGTGGCAGTTTTTTAATGGATTTTTCGCCATACATTTTTTACTTTGCGTGAAAAGCCAAAAATGAGGAAGTTTTATTGAGTGGCAGTGGATTCTTCGGAAAATTCTTGAATAGAAAATAGTTTCACATTTTGCGCCTTTTTTTTTCTATCATGAACGGTTTTGAGATATCGAGCTTTGTCACACTATTGAGTCACCTTGCATATGCAAAATGCTTAGAAAGGATTTGTACAATCTTTGTAAAGCAAATGTGTGACTAATTTAAAGATAAAACGTTCATATAAACTAAAAAGCGCCTTAAATATCCATTTTTTAAAATCAGAAACCAATGTTTATAATATATGGTTAAAATTAAAAGTTATATTTTCTGCTCACACAGTAAGACATTTTTTGGCTTGCAAGACTAGCCCGGTTTTGGTCTTGGCCTTGCTTTGCTCAACACTAATACCGCCAAACGTCGAGATGTCTGGTTGCAATGTGTTTTTTTAAGAGCTGATTATTTAAATTTAGCTTGATTTTTGCAATACGTGTAGAAAGTTTGTTGCTAACAAATAGAAAAATGCTTAGGATGGTTCACTCCACCGCCACAGGGTAGGATAGATGGACCAATGATATACTTGTCATATATTTTTTGGGTTTCAGGAAATACTCTAAATCATCCCCTATAATATAACATGACTTTGTTACTTATAAAATATGTCTTAAACAATACAATACCTTTTTCTGTTTATTTCAATCCTGTAAAATTTAGCTTCATTAAAACTTCTATAGAAATCCCATAACGTAAATCATTATTCAGTCCGAAACAAATGTCATTAATTGTGGTACGTTGAAAACCGTGACTAAAAATTAAATAAAAATCAGACGTGTTAGTTTTGGGACAAAAGCCACACTGCCCAATATGGAAATTAGGTAAAAGGATGGCTGAGAACACGAAATAAATCTTGAAGAAATTACATAACTTGCCTAATAAATTCGTTACTTGGTGTCACCTACACTATGCATGAAATTAAACAAATTAAACTTGGAATATTAACATACAAAAAATTTGTCTTATAAAGAAAAAAAAAATAATAAAGAATCATCGGTTTCTTTTTGGTTTTCCTAGACTCTATAAAATGGAATAATAAAAGAAAACTAACAATAAATGTATTGTTAGTTTTCTTTTAAGAATGTTTAATGATTTTTTTTTTCGAAAACATGTGAATAGTATTTAAATCATGAAAATGTATATATTAGGTGATTTAGTTTCTTTTATAAATTTTATGTTATATTGTTATTTACAGGTCTGTAAAAAATTATAGACTCAAACATATTTTTTTCCAAGATCTTATTGCACAAATTACATTATTATTATTCCACTAGAGTATAAACAAATGTATAACGTAAACTAGGCGCAATTGATTTGTGTGCATAATTTTACTCTATGTGATCTTGACGCCGGGACGTCACTAATTTGTTTCAATAGGGACGAGTTAAGCAGTGAATATTTATTAATTTATAAACTCAGTTGCAGGTAACACCTTTTAAATGCAGGATGTGCTTTGTGTATTACTATTTTCGGAAGCTAAAATCAAGTCGTATAATTTAATATTATTGGTTTATCTGTCCAGTTATTTTTTGCCTCCTGCTAAAGAATTGAGTCCAATCGAAAAACAACGAATTATTGACTTGACAGGTTGTAGAAAAAGTACAAAGAACAATAGCGGATATTATTGGTCGATCTCAAGGTATTGTAAAAAAAATTAAGGTTGGGAATCAAAAATTATGGTAAAAAGAAGCGATCAGGACGTCCTTCTCGATTTTTCTTCACCGTAAAACGCAAGGTTTTAAGAGAATTATCGGCTACCGAGGCATCATTATCAAGACTGGTGTATAGGTATAATTTGTATTGTGATTCATGCTTAGTGAGGAAGTGGGCAGCTGAATCAATAAAACATTTTAAATATTAAAAATGTTTTAGTAAACCAGTCTTAAAAACAGAACTTAAAGTAAATAGATTCGACTTCGCGAAAAATATGTATCAAAATGTGACTTTTGGCAACATGCCATATTTACTAATGAAAAATAAGGCTTGATGCCAAATGTCGGATGCAAATCATGACGGATGGCACTTTAAAGTATTATTGGCATGATGATGTGTACATTTGATAGAATAAATATATATATATATATATATATATATATATATATATATATATATATATATAAAAGCAATTACGTGGTTTACGTCACCTATCCAAATTGACACTACAAAAAAATATTTAGGTGATATAAAAAAATGTATAATTTAAAATTTGGAAATTATTTTTTTTATGACCTGAAATAAGTATATTAAATTAATAACATATATTTATTATTTGTATATATATATATATATATATATATATATAGATATATATATATATTCTGATATATATATTGTATATATATTCTTTATATATAAATCATCTAGTTCATATATATATATATATATATATATATATATATATATATTATATATTCAAATGGTTGTCTCAAAAATTCAAAAGTACTGCCCAAATATTCTAGCATAACGCTTTCGGTAAAAACCATCATTAGTGCTATCAGTCAAGCAGGTGTCACAGCAATTGAAGCGTACATAACATGTAAATAGGACATCGACCCACTATTACATTACTAAGTTATAAAATAAAAATGAAACTGTGAATAAAAGCTCACATTTTCCCTTTAAAATGGGCAAAAGAAAATAAAAATCTAATACCCCACAAGATACTATTTTGTACCACATGTTTGTCTTTCGAACAAAATGGTTTCTTAGTGGGGTATTTATTTTTTTAATTTTTCAAAATTCACCCTTTCTAAGAAATGTGAGCTTTCATTCACAATTTAATTTTAAATTTTTAACCTACAATGAATAATATTATAGTGTGTTGATATCCTGTTTACATATTATGTACGCTTCCCAAGTAAAATGAGGCAAACTGGAACTTCTAATGCTGTAACTCAGCGCCACCTGTTTGACGAATAGCACTGATTACAAATGGTTTTTTGTGTAAAAAACACCGAAAATGGAGGCGCTCTGCCAGTTTGAGGTATTACTGTTTAAATAAATATATTTTATATATATATATATATATATATATATATATATATATATATATATATATATATATATATATATATATATATATATATATATATATATATATATATATATATATATATATATATATATATATATATATATATATATATATATATATATATATATATATATGTTGTCTCACGAAATACAATGTCTCTTCATTTTCTAAAGAATCATTTCTATTCACCTATTATTATGCAGGAGAGACTCTGATAAGCAACAGTTTAAAATTTTCTTGTACTAAAGATACCCCACTCATTATTATATTATAATTATGCAACTAATTTTACAGTGGAAAAAAATATGTTTATGTTTTATATAAGGACAATTAACACTATAGGAAAAGAATGCAAGAGAGAAAAATTTTATACTTATGAATTTTTTTTTAACACAACTATTGTTCTGAGACAAAAGCAACTGTATTTCTGATAAAGGAGTATGTAATTAAAAATTATACTTACATTTTGGATATCACTTTTTTTGTTTATAAAGTTTGGTTTTAAATAGATCTAAATCATTTCCAACAATAGTATTTATAATCATTGCTTGTCTTCTCTAGAATGTTAGCAGCACTTCATTTCAAAATATAATTCAACTCGATTACATGTTCAGAAGGTGCGCAGGATAACACACCCCTAGCGCAATCACTTTTGTAAGATGTAATTTGATCGGAAATATTCCGGGAAGTCTGACCGGTATAAATACTGTTGCACTTTAGGCATGGTATCCTGCACGCCTCAGTTTTCCAGCAGGTTTAACGGCGTCTTTGTTTTATTTTGGAATAAACAAGGGGTTTTAAATTATTTTTTAGTTACCTTAAAATTAACATTCTTCAAAACACTAATAAGTTTTGTGTTAAATTATCTATATATGGTAGAGAGCAACCCAAAGGAGCCGCTTATAATGTATTGTCTGTATGAAGATAATGGTGTAACATGCTCTTCATCGAATGTTACACTATTCACAAAAAAATGCAATATAAATACAATAGAAGCGGCAACTTTGTTTTGCTCTCGGGTTAGGTCCGATAACTTTTTTGTTGTCCTGTAAAAGAGATTATATGCATTACCCTGCTGTTGTTTTCATAATCAGGCTTGGAGATTGACTTGAGAAACTAACCAGAACTAACCAAAACTAACCAGAACTAATCAAAACTAACCAAAACTAGGTAAAAACTAGAAAACAAACCATTTATAATAACTAAACTGATACATACCAATTAGAAAGGCAACTGGAAAGCCAGCAACAAAGTTTAGGTGGGAGACCGAAGTAAGAAAGTTTGTTTGTTTGGAGCGCATCATGACACACCTGGTCAAAATCATTGGGTATGTTAGATAAAAACTGTTTTAACTCTAAGATATGTAGTAGCAGTGCTTTTGAATTAATTTTGTTAGCTTTTAATTTTATTTTCATTTTTGCCATGAAAGACGGATATTTTGACTCTTGTCAGTTCTGTTGCAAGTACACTTGGGTTTCTGTTTTTAACAATGTATATACACAATAGGTATTCTGTGATTGTCGGTATGTCTGTCTTTTAGTTTACGTACAAAAATAAATTTATCGGTGCATACGTAAGTGCTGAAAATGTGGTTTTCTTAATTTTATAAACTTTACACATATTAGAACATAATAAACCTTTTTAAAAGTCGGGTCGTGTGTACGTAGCAAGAACATCACGAGTTATGAATTGTTGCTAAAAATAATTTTGGCCACAAACTTATTAATATTAATATTTTAAATGTACAGGTACTTTTTACGCTTTTAAACAATTCCTGTATTGCAAGCAACTGGACAAGGTGGTGCAGAATAAACACTTAAATATTATTTATTCCCGCCATGCATTTTAAATCCTTCGTACCAATATATGTATACCGTAAATACTTCAATTTAAATAAATAAACTAAGTTTATAAGCACAGTTAAGCCATGCAACAAGACACATAGAACTTACAATTTAATATTTCATAGCCAATCCTTATTGAATTGGATTTCTCTAAACATTTTATCGTGAATAAATATCAACATAAATTTACAAATCAAATATAGCTAGTAAAATTTTATCCTATTCTCCCTATATTTATTGTATATTCTTATAATGTAAATAAGCAAATTTTACAGAATAAGAAGTTATTATTTGTCACTAAATAAAAAGGAAGTTTTAGACAATTAATTTTAAGTTATGGATTCATTATACACACCAATTGATTTACTTAAATTTATTTTTATTATAACTGCAATTTTCATTTTTAATTCTAAAGGTAGATTTACACAGACAAATAATATCAAAATAAAATAAAAGTTGAATATAATCACGTAGGGCGTATATACAGATAAATATCATAAAATAAAAATAAGAAATAAGTCTGAAGATGCCTTACTTTTAACTTCTTATTTTATTATTATGTGGACTCACAGCTGCGCACGCGCAATTAAAAGACAGGAAAAAAAGCTGTTTTTTTTGTCTTTATTTATTTTTAAATTTTTCGTCCTTTTTGGCCAAAAATATCGCTTTAAACTTTTAATATTAGGTTCTCATCAAAACGACTCTTTCTAGTTTCCTAATTTTAAAACTTTTAAACACAACAAACTCATATAATCAAAAACAGAATAAACACTGCAAAACAAATAATTTAAAAATGACGCTTGTTTAGAGATTGGTTATTTCTAATTTTTATTTTATTTATTTGTCTATATGAATCCACCTTAACTGGTTACTTGTGGTTTGAGTCTTTAATCCTAAGTCATTTGCATAAATTATTGTATCATACTTATTCTGCCAAAGCCCGGTAAAAAACTAGAAAAGGTAATATTTTTAGGTATGTTTTATGTGCCTTGTATGTGTGCCTTAGTAAAAATAATCACTATTACTTGTAACTGAAAATATCAAGCAGGAGCTAAACTGGATTGATTATGACTTTCTTTTTAGTATTTGTTGTATGCGCTGTAACTCTTTAATACAAGTGATATGTCAAGATTACCCTAAATAAACTTTTTGAGCCGTTTAAAAAATACTACAGGATGAGCCTATTAGTTTACTTTTTTTTTCTTATTATAAAACATTAATTATTACATCTTAAAATTAATCAAAATTACCCATTCTAGCTTTTAAGCCTTTAAGTGACTTGGCCAGTCATTAACTGAAATACGGACTTCATCTATAGGAAAATTTACGACAGATTATTTAAAAGAGTTCTTGAGGCCATTAATATTTGGATGTCTTTTACTACAGGCCATACTCATACGTCAGTCCACAATTTGTAGTCCAACGGATTTGGACTTCCTAATAGTCATTTAAAAGCTCTAAACAATGTCACTTTAATTATTTTTGGCAGTCATTTTCACAAATTTTTTCCAAAAAAACCTTGTCATTACTAATTTCTCATTATACTCTTACAAAGGCGGGATTTGCGACCTCTTTGAACTTCATTTATAATAACTTTTCCCTCTGTAAAGCTATGTGCATAAAATTTATGATTTGTTTTTCTGAGGTAAAATTTTTGTCATCCATAAGGAAAATTAATTTCAATTATATTTTGTAGCTTTTGCTTCGTGCTTAGGTAATTTCAGAAAACCCTAATAGTTTTTTGACAAACAAGGGTACTGGTGATTAATAATCGAAGCCATTTAAGGGTTAAAACCATTAATCGTCAAAAAGTGCTTGAGCTATTTACAATATTTTTTAGCGACAGTTTTGTTATTATATTTTGGAAATCATTATAAATTATAATTTTTCTTAATGTTTTTTGGGGTGTATCTTGGTTTTAGGCAACCAGCTGACAAATATTTTAATAATTGTTATTCGACTAACAAGGATAGAAAGATTTTTATATATTTTCTAAAATTAGTACTAGTTTATTCAAAAAACAAAACAGGTCACTTATACTGTTATATGTCTGTTATTAATAGGCTAAAAATCTTGATATCCTTTAGCGCTTAGCAGTATTTTGTCACCAAATTATATGCTAATAGATTTATGTGTAGTTTTTTTTTTAAACTATCAATATTTTCTGTGTTTTTGTGCCTGTTGATATTTTATTTTTCCAACAAAATATTCTGACATTAGCCGTTGGTTCTTTGGCTCTCACTTAAAATTCTCATTGCGCTTAAAAAATTACTTTTTAAGTATTTTTTTAAAAACTTTTGACGACATTTTTTTGCTTTTATATGTTTTATATATTTAAATACACAGAGGTTTAATATAGTCGTAAATAAATCTTTATTGATAACATTGATAACAATCTGTTGTTGTACCTAAGCAACTTCGATTAATTATAATTTAACATTAAACCCCTTGGACTATTTTTCTTTAACCTTAATTTATATATTTTTTTAACTTTTAGGAATAGAATAATAAAGTTAATTAGAGAAGTGTAATGCAACGTTTCGCTCATTCTTCAAAAATCAGGTACATAATGTAAGCATTTTAATTATCAAGATTGGATCCGAGTCGGTAATGTCATGGTTCCCCGAACCAGAATCGGCAAACGGCAGCAAAATTGGTATAGTTTGGCTGATTTAATTTGACCCTTTCCGTATGAAGAGCGAGGGGAGAAAAATGCAACAAAAACAAATATAAGATCGGCTGGCCATAGGCGTGCTAAAGAATTTTGTTAGAATTAAAATTTATTAAAATTTATGTTTAAAAAACTTTGCTTAAAAATATTTATGTTTAATGGTTAAAGTGGACGCCATACACGGTTTATACAACTTATGGTACCACAGGAAGAAAATTAAAAAAAAAACAAACAAGTAAATATGCTAAATTCTAAAGCTATTAATCAAAATAAGTTAAATAAGTAACTGTAAAAAATTACAACGTTCACAATAAAATAATAAATAACTTTATATTCAAACATTATTAACTTAACCACACTGCCTAGCTAAGAATATAACTAATTAATTTTCTTTATCTGAATTTTCAAATTAAGAATTATTAATATCGTCTTTGCTGCTGTCTCCATTTAAAGTAATTATTAAAGGTTTCACTTCTTCCATGTGTTGGTGGTTTATCCAAAATTCATCTTTAATTTTTACAACATGGCTGCAAAACATCTTCCAATCGTCTGATGTTACGGACTCAATACCTTGATCCACTAGTTCACGTAGCATTTTAATGGAAAATTCACTCGTGGTGTTTCTGTCTCTAATGAAACGTTTTAATTGGGCCCAAGCAAGTTCAATAGGATTTAGTATGCAAATATAAGGTGGTAATCTAAGAGTAATATGGCCGTGATCCCTGATGTACGCATGTACTTGAATTAATTTAAATAATTCCCATTTTCGACTATGGATCATGCGGAATACATTTTCTCTCCAACCAGGAAACCATATGTTGCTTCAAAGAAGACTTCGTAGGCAGTTAATCTTCTTGAACTGAGTGGTTTGGAGCATTATCCATAACCACTACAAAATTCGGAGAGATATTTGAAAGAAGATTCTGCTCTAACCACTTCATAAAATTAACTTGATTCATTTGGCCGAGGTAATCTTCACTGGCTTGGCCTGCTTTGAAAACCAGAAAAGCATTTGATACAAAGCCATTTTCTGACCCAGCGTAAACAATTACAATGAAATTCAAAAACAAAGTGCTTCTAAAAAAGTATGAATATTATACAAGCCCTACTGTCAAATTAGGTTGTTTTACATAAGTGCTTTTGACCTGGAAATAAAATATTCGGATTTTTTTACACTTTAAATTAGAAAAACGATTAATATTTAGTACGCTTATTGTCTGAATTCAGTGATTTTCTCGTTCATGTGCAAAACATTATTTTTTAGGGCCTTTTTGCCATAAAAAATATGGCTCGTGATTGTTCAACATATAGGGGGGAAAATGATAAATGTAAAATTATATGTGGAGGTTAATAACATTATCATACCTGTTGAACCGATGTTTTTTATTATACCAAAAACATCCTGACTTTGCCAACATTTTCTAAAGGTAAGATCATTATCAACCCAAGTTTCGTCAATAAAAATGATATTTTAGCCTTCTTGGCAATCTTTTTTGATTTTCCTTAAATATTTATAACGCCAGTGTAATATTCTCTGCTAAAATGTTTTTTTATTTTGGCACTTTTTGAAATAAAATCCATTTTATTATAATAATCTTGTTAAAGTGTCTCTTCCATAAGGAAATTCCATGTTCTCTTTGATTTTCTGAAGAAGAAGTTTCCTTTAGAGAACTACTTTCCATTCAACATAAAATTTTTGAATAAGTCTCCTAATAATACCAAAATCGGCCTCGTCTATTTTATCTTTAATGGTTAATCGGGATCTCTTTGCAGGTGACGATAAAGGAATATCGGGAAACTCCTTCCTCTTTATATCTTTGTTATGTATTCTTTTAACAGAAGCAACACTAATACCTGCATAAAAGGCTGCTTTCAAATTCGCCTTAAATTGATTATTAATGCTTTCATTTTGGCATACGTTTAAAATATTTACCACCATTTCTTTGGCTTGGCTATTTAGATGTTTATTTTTAAGATTTGAATTCATTATAATAAAAATCGGAAGGTCAGTATTTCACGAACCACGCGTCCACGCCACTGCAATGGCCGAAGTCGTTTATCAAATCACCGACACCACATGAGAAGAATAAGCGGTATCACATAAGCAGTTAATTTAGACTAATTTAATATTTCTTTTGGTGAAGGTTTTATAATTAAAACAACTATTCAAAATCATGGAGTTAATTATCATATAATGCCTTAGTAACCAAATTTGTCTATATTTTAAGCTTATTAAAACACATTTTTTTGGTATTCAATTATTTTTTCTATAACCTAATAAGGACAAAAAAATATTTTGCATGGTTTCCTCCGCGAATACCAATGAAAATAACTAAACCACCTGCGTTGCCAAATATTTATTAGGACAAGTCCTTTTTTATTTGAATATTGTAAAAAATAAAGTTTTTCTTGGAACTAAGTACAACAGACGTACAAATGTTCAGTCACTAAACGAAGGTTTTTATTTTTATTTGAAATATGATGGGTTTGTATCTATTTTTGTACCATTCTAATTGTTTAACAAAAACTAACGGCAACGTAGTAAGACACCGATCCGCATTCTTTTCGAGTATCAGATTAAAACAGCCAAACTATACACACGACGCGTAAAATACGGGGAACCGAGGAAGGCGAAAAAATGGACAAGCACTTCGACATTTCACGTTAACCGGATCACCTGCATACCCAAAATTTGGGTTGATGGATCTTGTTAATTTTTAAATTTCTTCCTCCATTTTGAATTTGCCACCTTGATATTGTAAATCCAACCTAGGATTCGTAACTAGCGACTCCAAAAACCCCCATGTACCAATGTTGGAATATCGGGTATTTAAAAAAAAATGTCAGCCTTGGGTCTTGGGTCCGCCATCTTAAATATGGTAAATCCGAATTCACGATCACCGACACCAAAAACTTCCATATACCAAAATTGGTATAAATTTGTTGATTTTTTAAAAAAGTCCATCATAATAAATTTTTGACCGGCGTATTGAAACCGCCATGTTGAATTTTGTTATCCAATCACACCAGCTATTAAAGGGTATCCTTCAGGTTTAATCTGAGCCAAAAAACGACCTGATAGGTTACGTTTCTTTTGTAAAAGCTTTTTTCGCCTTAAAATTATTCTTTTAAAAAAAATTTTGGCCGCCATATTAGAGACGCCATTTTAAATTTTAAATTATGCCAGCGATTTTAAAAAAGTCAAGATCCATCAACCCAAATTTTAGGTATGTAGGTAAAAAACATTAAGTTATGTCATCATAACTATCTCTAAATTTATTACAGATATGTTATTTAAAATACATTTTCACATACCAATTAAAATTGTCAAAATCATGTCTCAAGTTTGATTTGATCACTAAAAAACAGAACAGAAAATAAACAACGTTGTCAAATTTTTTTTCATTTCTTAAAAAAATAAGATCCCAATACATGTGTTATAAAAATGAATCACAGGGTATTCTTACAATACGTACTAAATATGCCCGTGTTAAAAAATAACATTGGGAACTATATGAGACTACTATTTAAATTACAAATTACAATAAAAAATAATGTAAAGTCGGACTACTTTACACATTCCTTTTTCCTTTACCATATTTTGTTCTAAATTTAGGTTGAATCATCATAAACATGTAGGCCGTAAATTGTGACAATTTGTGTGTGGGCATCAGTAAATTATTAATTTTTGCTGTGGAACAACAATGGAAGGTATATAGCGTGATTACCATTTCCGGAAATGATAAATAAAAAGGTGATTAGGAAGTCTTGATGTTAAAGATATGTTTTACCAAAAACAGATAACGTTCATTTAAAAAATGGAATGAAATAACATAAAATCTATCTAAATAAATCATTATTTCTAAATTTTATTATTGTTTATTATTTAAGTTTGAAAATATAAGGGAATGCAAAATTTGTCGTAAGTAAATATAATTTTAGTATATAGCCGCAGTCAACTAAAAAACGTATTTTGTTAACTGCCTTTAAGAGATATAGCGCCTTTTTAAATATTGGGTTTTGAATACTTTTTACCAATTTTTTTTAGCTGATCTCGGAAAGAAATCTAAATATTGAGTATTTTAAGTACTGTTCTAGTTTTAGACCTTAAATATGTCGTAGGCAAATAAAACCGGATTTATCAAAAAATTTAGGCGATTCATTTGGTTATGCGAAACAAATAAAAGAACTGCTGTAAATCTTTGTGGCAAAATTAGTACCCTGTCGTCATTTAGTTTAAGCTGTTCTATATATTTTAAAATTTAGTTATTGACAAAATTTTTAATTACCTCACAAACAACTAAAGAAAAATAAATTACCCACTAAAAGAGAAAAAAATCATAATAATAATAATACACACACGTAGTATTTTACCGAAACATGGTGCCAATAAACCTGATGTCGTTCTCCTTGATGTTTCGAAATAACTCTGTATGTGATTGAGTTCTCCGCCCTAGCGGAAACTAACAACGATATAAAGGAACGGGAGAAACGAGCCAAAAATCAGGATCTTCTTGGCGAACTTTGGAGGCTCTATCTGGAGTATAACGTGTAATTGGTTGTCCTGATTGTCGGCGTTTTGGGGGGCATAAAGGAAAATGTGTTAAGAGCGCTGAAGTGTATTCCCGCATGTCAACATTCACCCGAACAACTGGTGATGAAAATGCAGAAATCTGTTGTCCTTGGGTCCCTTCGTTTGCTGAGGCAAATGCATTTGGCCGGAGATCACTGACCGAGAGGTTGCGAGGGGTGATCTTGGATACGGATGGCCTTCCGCATGATGCCCTATGGGGTCGAGCCATAGGATACGTCATCTCGGATCTTTGTAAATAATCATAATAATAATAATAAGAAATAATAAAAAATAAAAAAAGGCAAGTTAGGATAGGTTAATTCTTGGGAGCACATTTTTTAGAATAATTACTGGTATGTTACTCAGTCCAGGGGATTTCTTGGTGTTACGATAAAGAGGATACTTTCGATTCGCTTTATTTTAAATATATATATATATATATATATATATATATATATATATATATATATATATATATATATATATATATATATATATATATATATATATATATATATATATATATATATATATATATATATATATATATATATATATATATATATATATATATATATATATATATAACATTTTATAAGGAAAGAAGCAAATGTTGGAAAAGAAACGTTAACAGGAGTATTCAGAGTAAAACTAGTAAAAAAATGTCTTCTCCAAGCTTTAGTTAGACTGAATTTTTTTACATCTGGGTCGATTATACTGCATGGTTATAGTCGACCGTCATGCCCCTTACCCAGCTGACCATCAATTCAAGGGTTATATTAACAGCACATACACTTTTAATACTATTTCCTAATATACATATTTTTAAAGCTAACTATAAATATTTCATACCCTTTATATTCCTAGTGTCTTGTATTGTTGCACCTCATATTACCTTATCTTTTTATTCCAGGTACTGCATATTAAGTTCACTATGGATATTCATTGTCACAATTTTTTTTCTATTAAAACTGGGAAATGTTGGTGGCATGTAGGCCTACAAGAAGGATCAGAACCCGAAAAATTGCCTCTCTCTTTCTCCTTCTCTTTTTGGGCTCGTCTTTTGTTTAATAAAATAAAGCCGGTACCCTTCTTTTTACATTAATTGTATATTTATCATCTACAGGGTGTTCAAAAAATTCACGGCTAAATTAAAGGAGGTTATCTCTTATTGAAAAATATTTTTTTATAAAAATGGAAATTGCATACTTTCTAAGATACAAGGTCTTAAGCTTCTTTAAAAAAATAGTTTTTTTTTGTAATTTTCTTAAATACTCTGTAGCCGATTTTTTTTTTAATTTAACAGTGATATTTTTAATATTAAGGGCCTAATTTGGGCCAATTAAATTAAAATTATTTACCCCAGTGGCATCTCAGAGGACACCTTGTCGAAAATAAGTGTGAAAAAAATGTACGTCACTGATTTTTTTTGCAATTTTATTTATATATTTTCTTTGTTTTTGATAAGCAACAAAAAATACAACTTTTTTTTTCTAATGATATGTTTTCCGCTTTGTTTTTAAGTTAAAAAGGAATTAAAACCAGTTTATAGCAAGTATCTGGAGCCCATTAAAAAAACCTAAAAAAAATAAATTTTAATTTGCAAGTAGAGTTAACCAATAATGTATTCAAAGACTTAAAACGAATGGGTTTTAATTTCTTTTTTTTTTAAAGAAAGCAGGATAGACAAAATATGACAACACGAAAGTATTTTTAGTTGCTTAATCTAAAAAAATATAAAAATTGCAAAAAAGTCGGTGACGTACATTTTTTTTTAACAATTGTTTACGGTAAGGGGTCTCCCCTAAGACGTTACTAAACTTAAAAATTTTAATTTATTCGGGCCTAAATCAGGCCCGTATTATTAAAAATAACACTGCCAAATTTAAAAAAATGGGCTACAGGGAGTTTAAGATAATAACAAAAAACGTATTTTTTTAAAAAGTTTAACACTCTGTATCTTAGAATATATGCGTTTTTGGAACATTTTTATAAAAACTTTTTCAAAAACGAATCACCTCCTAAAATTATACCGTGCATTTTTCGAACACCCTGTATAAATATGTATACAAGTAGATATAATTAAAATAGTAAATTAGACAAAAATATAATAATCTGTTAATGCACATGTGTAACTTAAATTGTTTCAATGCAGAACATAGTTTGATAAGATGATACAACTACCGTCATACCTTAATGAAATTAACGTGCACATAATAATTTCAATACACAGTTGTTAAGGAAAGTTAACAAAAAAAAATGCAAAATGTAATTTTTGCGCCTTCCTAGGAAATTGTAGATTCACAAATGGTGAGCTGTGATAATTTTTTTCTTACGCAGTATTGTACCAGTATTGCAATTTATTTTACGTACAGAATACTTAAAATATTTTTTTTTTAATAAAATACCTTCCTTTTAAATTTCGGTTTTTTAACTTGACAAAACTACTTTTGGCGCACTAAACTTATTATTTCTTGTCGCAAACTGTTTTTGGAAAGAATATGACGATTTTGCAACCGTTCTTATTGTATCTAGTTTAGATTGGCAAAGTTTAATAAAAAAAAAACTCTCCAAACTAAAAATTACACCTGTTTAAGTCACCGCTCGAAATTAGAATAGGCATACGCCATTTAAACGACTTTTAAAATTAGTATTAACAAGCGTCATTTAAGCAACCTTTGACACAAAAAACATAAACAAATAACTATACATCAAGAATATATTAAAAGTTAAACACAATTTTAATAAATTTGTTGCCTAAACATACGGTAAATAGTAACATTTTATTATCACGTATCAGTCGTCCAACTAAGTTAGAGATCGAACGCTGTAAGAACAACACCGATACGTCACGGTTTTATACGGGTTTGCTATATGAGACCGTGACGTATCGGTGTTGTTCTTACAGCAGCGTTCGATCTCTACCTATCTAGAAAATAACAGGAGAGCTTATAAAAAATCGAATCTGCGTAAGGGGCACTTGTAAACCCCAAGGTAACGTCCAAGCAGACATGGGAATGCCAAAAAGAAATAAATGCCCTGGGAGATCGCAACAGGGTGGGTACTAGGACATTTGCGAATGGAAGAAAAAGAAAAAGCGGATGAGCTAGCGAGATAGGAATCATTCGACCATACTTTGAACCAGAACCTGCCATTGCAGTGACCAAAACCACATCACGAGGGCAAACCAGGGAATGGATACGAAACAAACACGAGGAATACTGGGGGAGTCTCGGTAGAATAAGGCATGGAAAAAGCTTCATAAGGGGCATATCCAAAAAAACGAAGGAAGAACTACTCAGACAAAGTAGGAAAATACTTCGCATAACAGTAGGGCTGCTAACAGGGCACAATAACCTAAGAGGACACCTACACAAAATAGTTTCATATAATGGGGACCCAAGTTGCAGAATGTGCGACGAGGGGGGAGAAACAGCCTACCATATTCTGTGCGAATGTAAAGCATTAAATCACAAAAGACAGGCATTATTTGGGCAACCGAAAATGAGCCCATAGGACTATATTAATCAACCAGTCTCGGGGTTATACAGACTTGTAGAATAAACGAGACTAATGGGAAGATTCGTATAAAAGATAATGGGAGATTAGGCACAAAAGCCCAAGAGGCTACGCTGCCCCCGGTAGTATATCAAGACGGCTCCCAGGGAAGAAATAAAAAAGAAGAGAAGTTACCTATACTTTGTTAAAAATATTTTTTAAACTTTTTTAAATATTTCTAAAGTTTATTTTATGAACTACGTTTTCATGACCAATGTACCCTACAATTTTTAATAATAAATGATATACGTTGTCCATTACAGGCTCCAAAAATATAGAATTAATTTTTAAAATATAAATTCAGTATAATTATTTATTTATTTATTTATTTATTTATTTATTTAAATTCGTTTATAGATCTTTACAAAAAGATATAAAACATGTCACAAAAAAAACTGAAATAAAATAACAAAATACAATCTGTTCAACAAATTTCAAAACATCACAAAAGAAAGAGTGTCATGTCACTTCATCCGAAAGGAACTCGTCTATGGTGTAATACATTTTCTCTTTAAAAAACAATTTAGTTTTTCTTCTAAAATGCCTATATTCAACTTGCTGTCGAAGAACCTTAGAAAGGTGGTTATATACTCGTATGTCCATAAGCATCGGACCTTTGTGGACCACATCATACTGTGATTGTGGAAGCACTAAACTTGATTTATTTCTGGTGTTATATGTGTGAGTGTCGGCATGTGCAAGCAGTGAATTCATGTTTCGACACACATGGCATGCTGCTTCTATCATATAAAGGCATGCCAGTGGCATGATCGGAAGTTCTCTAAACAAACTTCGACAAGATTCCCTTTTTGATTTGTTAAGCATAACCCTAACAGCTCGTTTCTGACACAGGAAAACACGAACAGCCTGCGGCGAACATCCCCAAAGCAAATATCAAAAATTGCGTTTTCGATGCATTCAAGAAAAGCCCATTGGCAGTAAACCAATCCACAAGCTTTGAGAGCATTTTTTCACAGGATTTGGTGGTTTCAGCTGAATCCTCAGAGACTACAATTGTTGCGTCATCAGCGTAAAGGGTAATTTTGTAATCTGAAAACGAAGTGACAAGATCCGCTAGGTACAATGAAAACAGTATGGGGGATAATATTCCTCCCTGAGGCACTCCCATCTCCACTTTAAGTCGTTCCGATTGAAAAGTTTGAAATTTATAGTTTTCATTGTCACGAACTTCAGTGTATTGCTCTCTATCGTGCAAGTATGATCGGAACCAGTCAAGAACCCTGCCTTTTATTCCACCTGCTTCGAGCTTCCTAAGTAGTCTGTCATGAGGGACACAGTCAAAAGCGCGACTCAAGTCACAGAAAATAGCCACCGGACAGCGCCCATTAGAGAGGTCATCCAGAATACCACTATAGAGCTCCGCCGAAGCGGTCTGCGTACTCTTGCCTTCACTATAGCCATGCTGTTCTTCAGGAATTAGTTTGTATTTAGTGGCAAAACAGTTAAATCTTTCCAACATACAATACCTTTGAGATCACAGACGTAATGGATATTCCACGATAACTCTTTATGTTGTTCTTTGCAGCATTTTTGGGAATGGGAACCACTCTCGACAATTTAAGAGAATCAGGAAAGACACCGGTTTCAAAAGAGAGGTTTACCAGATGAACCAATGGAGTAACAAGTTTAGGAGAAACCTCCTTTATTATTTTGACTGGCATTCCATCAGGTCCTACAGAGGGTTTATTTTTTATTTGTGAGAATATCTTAAACATTTCAGCCTCTGCAAAAGGAATAATCACCATTGAATTAGTATATCTGATGCATTATTCTTTTTAATAATAAAGGCAAAAAATTAGCCCGTAGTAAGATATCCAATTAGACACACCTCTAAATTCGTCAAGTCTGAACTTTAGCCATAACTTATTGTCTTACAAAGATCGCGTGTTAATTACATATTGTCATGATCGAGAATTTAAGTCGAAGTGTATGTAAATCAGGCCGAGATGCAAATAAATTTTTTCGCCTTAATTTTTCTTTCGGATTGAAAGACAGCCTTTGCGTGCCTAAGAGACATTGGAGTTTCGCCAAGCATGCCTAAAAGTAGAGATAACTATTTACCTTTAACTTAATATCTCCCATTAGGTTCTTGTTTTCTCTTTAAAATTTATTTTATACATAAAAATGGGCGCTTTTAAATTTTAAAAGATTTAGTTACTGAATAAAAGTCATTATTGAGGAAGCTTTTAAAAAGAAGTTATTTATAGTACACGTACTTCTGTATTGCAATGCATGTAAGTCATGACAGAAAAGAAGAAATGATCTGAATTTTGTTTTAATAACCAATAAATAATAATACATCTCCGCCATACAAAACTTCAATTAATACGTATCTTGTCTTAAAGAACTAAGTAAATCAATAGCAATACCCTATTTACTTACACCACTTGTTTGAGCAATTAATGGTAAATTTTTATCATTGATTGCTTAAACTATTTTTTTTAGAACAAAAAAATTTCATTTAAAATACCCTTAGAAAAAATATTTTAAATGTGACAGATTAAAATATGACTTCTTATTTGCAACAACCCCTTTTTTTTTGGGTCATGCCATATTACTAAAACAACTTGTCATTTAGAACGTTGTTACCAACTTTCTGCCAATTAAAGCCTTACAACATGTCTCGAAAAACTTACACTAATAATAGCTGGTACGGCTCCTTTACTAGTTAAAACAAAAAACAATGCGCTTCTGGTGATGTGGCAAACAAATATTTTACTTTCTTAAAATGCATTAGAACTTCGTAGTGCATGCGGATTTTCTATTGCACAAAGTCGACAGTGCTAGAATATTTGCCCTTTCTTAGGAAGGTCGCCCCTTTTGTTAACGTTACCCTTCTTATGTCTTTTATTAAATACAGGGTGTAATTTAATTGATGGCTAAAAATGCAGGATGTGATTCTTCAACTCATTTTAGGACTAAAAGTCCATATAAACAGATATGCGCAAGGAGCTCATTTTTGAGATACAGGGTGTTGAAGTTTTTTTTTTAAAAATCGGGTTTTTATTAATTTCTCAAATACTCTTTTGCCGATTTTGTTGAAGCTTGGCAGTGTTATTTTTAGTAACAAGGGGCCAATTTAACCTTAATTAGATTAAAATTATTAAATCCTGTGACGTGCTGGAAGACACCTTAGCGAATATTATTAACAAAAAAATTGTATGCCACTGACTTTTTTCCCATTTTGATATTTTTCTTGGATTAAGCCACTTAAAATATAACTTTTTTATCGCTTGATCCTTCTTCGTATCTTGCTTCTTGCATGTCCTTTAGACCGCACAAAAAAATTAAAAAAGAAACAATTTAAATTTTAATACATGTTTACAATACAAATACAATAAACATAATTAAAAATACGTAATGAAGTTGGTAGTATTATGTAATGTAAACTTTTAATTTTAATCAATGATCACAACGAAATAATGTAGAAAGATGGACAAACAAATTATCAGAAAACTTTTCAAACTGAGGAAAAAAAATAAGAAATAAAACATAAGAAATTAGCAGATTTAATTATCACAAAAATTGTTGAAAATGTCCTCCTTCTGCTTGAATACAGGATTCAATTCTCCTTCTCATGGACTGGCGAACCCTTTCAAAAATTCCAGGAGTATTTCTTATGGTTTCGCAAGAAACTATAATTCTTTGCCTTAGTTCCTCTACAGTTTGAACCGGTGTGGTATAAACTAAAGTCTTGAAGTGTCTTCACAAAAAATAGTCTAAACTATTTAAATCGGGGGACCTGGGAGGCCAAGATTAAGGTCCTCCCCGTCCTACCCAGCGATCAGTAAACGCTTCATTTAGAAATTCTCTAGCATGAATGCTGAAATGTGCAGGAGCACCATCGTGCATGAACCACATTTCTTGCCTTAATAAAACAGGTACATCCTCTAGCAAAATTGGCAAATCTTTCTCAAGAAAGTGGCGGTAGAATAGTCCATCCAGTCGTCCTGGAAGAAAGAACGGTCCTATGAGGATATCTCCAACTATTCCAGCCCACACATTGACGGAAAACTACTCCTGATGATGTGCCTCCGTAATTGCGTGTGGGTTTCCTTTTGCCCATAAATAATTATTATGGAAATTTCGAATGGAATTGCGGGAAAAATTAGCTTCATCAGTAACGAGTATTTTTTTATTAAATAAAGGATTTTCAGCAAGTTTTTCTAAAAACCATTAGCAGAAATTTAAACGCAACGGAAAATCACGAGGCAGTGGTGCTTGAACCCTTTGAATATGATAGGGGTATAGTAAGTTTTCAACGAGTATTTTCCAAACAAGAAAATGGGAAATATTAAGTGTTACCGCAGTTTTCCTAGTACTTGTTGCTGGATGTTCCTCAATTGTGTTTAAAACTGTTTCCTCTAACTCTGGTGTTCTCACCGTGCGATGTGCCCCTTTGGAACTATTGTCAATGCAAAGACTCCCAGTTTTATGTAGTCTCCTGTGTATTCTCGAAAACATTCTTGCATCGGGAATGATGCGATTTGGATACCGCTCTTGATATATCCGCCTTGCCATAAGCGCATTCCCGTCAGTAAGTCCTTAGGTAAAATGCATATCTGCTAGTTCGAAATTTGTAAATCTTGGCATAGTTTACTTATTTTCTTTTTATTATTGATTAAAGAAACTTTCACAATTCAACAAACTATCACGTTTATGAATACTTGTCAAAATAGGACAGTAACTTATTCGCTCAAATGTAATATTATAGGGCACCAGCCTACTCAGTAAATTAAAATTATTTTTTTATTCCCACGAATAAGTAATTTGTTAAATAATATTTATATGGTGCGAAATATCGAATTAGAGGTACCCAAAACTTAAAGAACGTAAAGACGGATGGGATTTTCTCAAATCGAAAACCGCCAGTGACGTAGCGTAAAAAATAAGGGGAAATAGTCATCGCGAAAATGCCTTTTTGTGCGATCTAGGGACATGCAATAAAATTATTTTTTTCTCGAAAATGAAGCAAGATACGAAAAAGGGTCAAGCGATAAAAAAGTTGTATTTTTAGTCGCTTAATCCAAGAAAAATATCAAAATGGGAAAACAGTCAGTGGCATACAATTTTTTTGCCAATAATATTTGCTAAGGTGTCTCCCAGCACGTCACTGAATTTAATAATTTTAATTTAATTAAGGTTAAATTAACCCCTTGTTACTAAAAATAACACTGCCATGTTTCAACAAAATCGGCAAAAGAGTATTTGAGAAATTAATAAAAACCCGATTTTTTAAAAAAACTTCAACACCCTGTATCTCAAAAATTGGCTCCTTGTGCATATCTGTTTATATGGACTTTAAGTCTTAAAATAAGTTGAAGAATCACATCTCGCATTTTTAGCCATCTTTTAGGCTCGTGGCAAAAACATAACGAGTTTATTTTTAAATTTATATGTATTTTAAATGAAGGTTCTAATGACTAAAGTTTCCCTTTTTTTAACTAAGGTCAAATTTAATACATTTGGAGCCACTTTTAGATAAAATGTATCAATCCATATGTTAAACCAAGGTTTACCTATTGCTTCAAAAATTATGCCTACTATAATATTTTTTTCCTACGAGCGTGCGGAAAAGTCCACTTTTCCGCACGCATTTGAGTGCGCAAAGTTGCACTTTTCCGCATGGCGTGCGGAAAAGTGAACTTTTCCCACGCCAACGGAAGTCGCGTGCGGAAAAGTATCACTTTGCGCACTTGTTAGGAAAATAACTATAAAAATGTTACTGAAGTCATTTTCGTTATGACTATGATAAATGTTAAAAATACTTATCTATGTTCAGCTTTGTCACTTCTTTTTATTTATATTTAAAAAAATAATAGTAAAGTAAATAAAGCATACTCTTTGCGGGTTTGATCTCGGGAGTTAAAGGATAAAACGTAAACGGGTTGACCCACGCCAACAAATTTCCTGTTAATAGATATTTGCTTTATAGTCCGAGAACTGGTAAAAAATTTTGAGTAGGTTCTTGAGGTACTTTGAAAATTTGTGTAATTGTCTTTGAAGGATCTCTAAATAAGAAAGTCAGGGTCTGGCTAAAGGGTTGCGGCCCTCTACCAATCCTTGAGTTTTTTTAATTCAAGGGTTGATGTTGGTTGGTTTATGTTTAGGGATCCTTTAAGGACACTTGCACAAATTTTAGTGCCTTAAAACCTACTCAAAATTGTTCACCAGCTCTCCTACTATTACTCTTATAGGAACAATTGGGTCTTTTTATTTTATGGTAATGTTAAATGTGTAATTATTAATTCATAAATAACTAAAAAAAGGAATGTAACCGATAGTATTTAATGACATTGCATATCAACAATGATAAGACACCTTGGTTTAAATCATAGGTTTACACGACATTATAAAAGTTGCTTTTAATATATAAATACTGTTTTTTGTAATTTTACATTTAATAAGTAAAAACTGTTCATTTGTGTTATTGAATGACAACTGAACACAAAATATATTTTATTAGTTCAAAAAGACGGTAACTATGGTTACAAATACAGTTGACCAATGGAGAGTCTTTTTTTTATTTTTTTTTAAAGGGATTATCAATTGTATTATTAAACCTGCAATATGATAATGTTTTCAAGCATATACCTACTAGAGGGAGCCTTGAAACTTGGCACCTATCTTTCTCTCCAAAGTGCTGAGCATAGCAGGCACACCTCCCGCCCCCTTACCAATCAGAACGTTGGGCATGAGAAAAAAGTAGGTGACCGGCTGCCTCTAGTAGATATATGCTCGAAGAATAATTTATTAGGGCTTCCAAACAAATATATAAAAATTTACGTGTGTCCAGAATAAGATAATGAATACGGGGATATTGGAAACCATTAGAGAAACAAGGTCGGTTAAATAAATGAAAAGTTGCGTTATTGTATGCCTAATAAAAATCCGGGGTTGTAATATTTTAAATCGATACCGTTAACTAAGTACATGGTGAAATACAAATTCCTTCCTATTAATTTTGACCAATCGCTATCAGGAATTGGTATGTCAAATATAAATTTTAAGTGGAAAAATTACTTCACAACTGTCAACTTAGCTGTCAGCAGTTTTTCCGGAACAAAAAAATCGAAAAAAATTTATGCAAGTTTGACAAGTTCCCTTGTAAAAACAAACTTAATGGTTTCAATGCTGTGTTGCTATGTACCGTTACCAACAACCAAGATCACAAACGACGCTTACGAATTTATTAATTTTTTAACTAAAACTCAAAATGAATCGGTTTGGATGTGTTTCCGAAAGTAAAATTAATGCGGCTGTTGAAAATAGTGTTCCACTAAATACTCAGAAAACTCACACATCGATCTGGAAGCAATTTATGGAATTTTGCCAAGCAAAAAATTAGCAATTACTCCAGACAACAACTACAGGCAAGCTAATTTTAATCCTCAAGGACTGGGCATGGAACATGCGTAAAGCTAATGGGGAAGATTACAAAGAACTGTGTGTAAAAGTAATGAGGAATATCGTTGCCAAAAAACTGCAGGAAAAATATTTTCAAGAATTTAATATCGTGTGCGACCCATTCCACGACATTACCTGAGAACCAGCTAGAGACGCTCAAAATGCGAAAAGAAGAAGTCTCCAGAAACATGAAGAAAAAAGGAAAACAAGTTCAGCTTCTTTAAATATATACGACTACTACAAGATGGTGTCTTTATGGGATGAGACAACCCCAACCGGGTTGCAGCGTAAATTTTACTTTACTGCAGCAGTTGAGCTTGCTTGGAGGGGCGAAGAAGCGGCTCGTTACTTAACTGAACATTATAAAGAAGAAATTGATTATTATGGAATCAAAACAGGTGAGATATTGCTTTTTAATTTTGCAACAAAATCTGTAAATGTTTATTGTAACTTGGCCGAAAAAACGCTTATATCAAAAGAAAATATGTGCGCATACTTTTTATCTTGCCGTTAAATCTGTTTTCGCAATTTTTTATTGTCTTTATTGCAATACCTTGTATAAATCACGTTTTGCCATTTTTTTGGCATCCAAAATTTGCTAGCCGTACTATTTTAGTAAAAAAAAATCAAAAAATGAAAAACGATATATAACCACTAATATTCCTTTTGCCTTTTCCAAAAAAATGAAAAGTTACATATATCTACTTTAAAATCACACTACAAAATATATTTTGACATTTAAGTCAAATTATGTATCCCTTGTTTCAGGAAGGATCGAGTATAACACAGTCTTCAGCAAAACTGCACAAGGTGGTGCAAAAAATCTGTGCGATAGCAAGTGTCTTGTTCCTAATTCAAAAAACCCTGAGTTTTGTCCAGTACGTTTGTACAAATCCCTGTTAAACAAACGAACGTCTATAATAACAACAAATAGATTGTTTTTGACACCAAATTCAACGTGGCAATCCAATCGTAGCACTGAATAGTTTAAAAACATTCCTGTTGGAAGAAATGAACTGTCAAAATGGACAAAAGACGCAGCCCAAAAAACAGGTATGAACACGACAGAAGTTAAAATATCTAACCATTCTATGCGATCAACTGCTGTTACTAATCTGGAAAGCCTTTTCCGGTGTAGGCGAGAAGCAACTCATCAAAATCACAGGGCATTCTAAAGCTGCGTCTATCCAACCGTATCTACAAATGGACAGTCGACATCATTCAAATATCATCACTGCCTTAAGAACCGTCCAAAATAATGTACCATCTACAAGTTTCGAAGCTCCCTTGAAAAGACAGAAAATAGACACTTCTTCGAGCCAACACCATCAATCGTTTGACACTCCTCACAGCAACATAGAGAATAGTGCTACTACAAACCTAATTAAAAACAATTTAACCGATATGGCTAACAATACTCCTGTAACCTACAATAATTTTAATTTTTATATTAATTGTAATTTCAAATGAGTTTGAAGTAATTACCTTTCCTGGCTTAAAAGTTATATTGTTCTTATTAATTATTGTTCTTGTTTTATTAAAAAAAATGTTGTATTAAAATAAAATGTTTATTTAACTCGGAAAATAATCTTACGAAATATCCCTCGTCCATCTAATTTTTCCTGTGGAAAAATGGGAACATTCGTTTCTAAGTAATCTGTTTTAACAAATAGCATTCGCGAAAGTGGAAAAATCCCCGTCTTCGACTGGGATTTTTAAAACCACTCTCGTTCATGCTATTTGGTATAACAAATTACTTAGAAACTCGTTTTTCCGAATTTTTCCGGAAAAATAAAATGCACTAGGGATACTACCCGCGAATATTTTATTATGCTCCCCAATCTGCCAAAAATAAATGAACCCTTTTTTACCTCATAAAGCCCATTATATTAACACATATGCTGTCGAGTAAACTAATGACTTTCATGGACGATGTAATTAACTAACCGCAACGTTACACCCAGCTAATAAAGCTGTAAATCAAATTTTCAAGTCGTCGTAAAACTCATCAATAAGAAATTCTTATGGCGAATATATCTTGCCAATATGTATCAAGGGCAAGACACCAAATACAATTATTTATATAGCGCTTTTAATAATCTTCCTGTCATTAGTTTAAGATTAATCGATATGGCTAAGGTTTCATAGATTATCAAAAGCTGCTAAAAAATTTGAAGCTTTTTTAAACGAAAATGTATGTATGGTATTTTAGCAATGCTAGGCATCGTGGTCATAGCAGGATTTATTAAGTTTTTTGTTAAAAAAATAAACCTTGTAATAGATTAATGACAGCACTGATATGGACTGTTTCAACTTAGTCCAAAATATGGTCCCTGGGTATAGCGACTAAGAATGCTCAGGGCTCTTGACCGCCATAAACTGGAAGAAACCAAAAAAGGAAAATACCCCAAAAAAACACTTATCTACGTTTCGGCGGCAAGCCTACCACCGTTATCAAGAATAACTTTAAAGTAAAATAAAAAAGAAATTTAATTTGGAATTTTGATATAAAATTAAAAAGATTCTAAGAACTTTTAGTTATTATTTATGATATTTTGTCATAAATAATAGGAATCTAAGCCTACAAATAGTTTCTTTAGTATCGCAATTTTATGCTTTAATAATTTTTTAAGATATAAGGTATAAATAGGTACTTTTTTAAAAATGTTAATTGCTTCTTTACATCGATTGGTGAAGGTTTGAGACAACCAACGAAAAATTACCAAGTATACAAAACGTACAGTTGCGGGCGAAAAATTCCGGACATACGATTTTTCATTATGTATTTCAGGCTTAGCTTGCACAACCTATATCACCTCAAATTTACCCGAAAATTTTCAAAGTGACAAAAAATACATGTCAACGGATAACATATTGTTCCAAGCAGAGCTGGGACGGATCCTTCAAAAAAGGAATCAAATTACTTATCCGGATCTTTGTAAAGGAATCGAATTACCAATAAGAAACGCAATTTAAAAAAGGAATCGATTTCAGGAAATCGATTCCTATTTATCGGATCACAAATCCGGATCATCTTTAGCTTTTATACTTACTACTGGTAACTACGATACGAATGATACTATATAATCCAGATGATAAATCAAACGTCAAAGATTTTAGCACAGAGCCCGAGCCACGAAATATAATTTAGCTTAATTTTAAAGTGTTGTAACTCTTAGCCAAATTAGTTTTTGGTAAATATTCTTTAAGTTTGAATATGTTATTTCTGAGATCAACATGAAACCACTCTAAAATGACAAATTATTTCGAACTGTGTTCCAAAACTTGCTATGCTATATCTTCATAAGCAGGCGTGTAGCGCTGAGGGGGGTTTAGGGGTTAAAACCCTCCTCATGAGACAAAAAAATTAACGCCACATGGCTGGCGGTAAGCGGCAACAAGTGTGGTCACGTGGTCAGGCAGAACAGGTGTATGCGATTGTAAAGCTACTTTTTAATGCAGATTTAGTTGGCTAGTGATAATCTTTTGAAAAAAAATGGCAAAGCGATCAAATCAAAGCTCACTGCTAAATATTTTTTGAAAAAAAAGAAGTTAACTGAAGACAATGAAGAGCAAGACAGGCATAACATTTAGAATATAATCGTTACGGATCAAAGTACAGAAGTCAGCACAAAGTGCTTGAATGGTTTGGCGTGATGATGTAATTGAGGTTTCGTATTAAGTATAAGAAACTGTCTGTATGAACTTTAGTCCAACTTGGGTCAATTGTATTTTCCGTTCTCGCCAAAAAACAAGTTGTAAAAGGTTGAAGTGAGTGGTTAAATACTTAAAAAGTATGTTTATTTATTAATTTATTCACTTTAAATGTGGAAATGTGTTTTCCATGTAGATTTCGATTGAGTACAATGTCCTGTACAATGTTCAAAACTTTAAACGTTTTTTTTTATTTTAGGGTAGTTGTAGTGACATGACAGGTAAGAAAGAGTTACCTACTCCCAATGTTTATAATAATAATGATATTGCTGTCTTAGAAAACGAGAATTTGTGTACTCCAAAAGAGAAAATAGATAGACTTCAACTTTCCCAGTAGTGGAGACAGAAATTTAAATTTCAATTTCAGTGGCTCGGAAAGTATAAGTGGCTAGCATATTCTGGCACTAAAGATGGCGCTTACTGTAAATATTGTGCTTTGTGCCCTCCTACTGATAAACCGGCTGGTGTAGGTAAACAGAAGCTTGGGCAACTTGTGGTTACCAAATTTTGCAACTGGAAAAAAGCATTCGAGAAATTTGGGGAGCATAAAAAAGCAAGTTATCACAGAGCTTCCACTGAAAAATTGGCGTCATTGAAGTTGGTTGTCTCAGGTATATCTGAATACATATACAAGTATTACAACCAAAGTGATCTACCTCTCCATACAACAGTATGTTGGTATTAGTTTCACAATAAAATTAACTTTTCCGGATTTCATCAAAATTGTGTAGTTTGGGTAGTGTGTGTATGTGCGTTTGTATTTTTCAATACATAACCTAATTTAAGATTTAAGATTATACTATCATTGTTAATAAACTTGTTTGAAAATATCTGTATAAAATTTTGAAACCCCCCCCCCATTAGATCGCTGGCGCTACGCTACTGTTCATAAGACTTTTTAATGTGATTCTTAAGATAACCGTAAGCGACTCATAAATGATACATTTGATTGTAATTTTACAGGAAGTTTTTACAAGTATCTTTTAATAATTTCTCGGTTTGCGAAATATAAAAATTTATTAAAATGTTAAATTCATTTTTGTACGACACCTTGAATAGAAATAATAAAATGTTTCATTTAAAAGTCTCTTAGTGTTATCTCTAGGATAATATAGTAAAAATTTATGAAGAGAATCAATGCTTCTAAGATAAATGTAAGTAAAATTTAGGCCCGTTTTGGGATACCACACCCAATAGTTATAAAAAAAAATGTTTCAATGAAATGTTGTTTCTCTGGACCTGAAAAACAACTAATTATGGCTAAAAATCACATGTTAGGTATGTTTTTTTATTTAAAAAATTTAATAGGCAGATGCCTTAAAATTCTTTATTTTGATTTCCGAAAATCAATGTAATCCGATTAAAAATACTAGGTAAAAATTTGTAAATTTAAAATGGAAGATTTAAAATGGCGGATTCTAGCATTTACATATGAACCTATTTGCCTCAGATTCACGATAAAAGGGTTTTTAAGGGTGCTAGATCAAAATTTGGAAAATGGAAATGGCGTATTCAAAATGGCGGATTTTGGCATTTATAAACCGATTCGTCCCGGATTAGAAATATAAGGAATCGATTCCTTTTTGAAATCGGATCCTTTCAAAAAGGAATTGATTCCGGATCAATTTAAATTTATTTAACGAATCTGGATCACGGATCCTATTTTTAAAAAGTAATCGATTCCTGGAGTCGATTCCAAAAGGACTTGATTCCTAGCCAGCTCTGGTTCCAAGATTAATGTAATATATACTTAGAACATAATTATTTTTAATAAAATAAATAGATTAAACGAATTACAAAGAGCAAGATTGATTATCTTATTTGAAGAGAGTAAGGCAAATATCCGAAAATACTAACTTACCAAAAAGTACCGTTCAACATTAAAAGCGAAAGTGGCAAAACAGCGACTCATTAAATTAATTGTGGAAAAGTGGAAGAAAAAGAGTATCAAACGAGAAACAAGATAATAGCCTGGTCATTTATTTGGAAAACAATCCATTCCAAACAGCCGTGAAAGCATATAGATAGACAAACAAAATTTCCTGTATCTGTTCGGTTAGCAAGGAAAGATCCAATTTAAGGAATCGTGCTGCTGTCAAGAAACCATTTTTAACGGCTGTTAACAAAGAGCAGAAAGTAAGATTTACTTTGCAGTATTTACAGGAAGGGTTGGTGTTTTGAAAAAGTGTCGTTTTTACGGTTAAGAAGACCTTTTAACCTTGTTATAATGGGCGAGTTAGAGTGTACAGGCCTCCAAACACAAGATTTGAAGAGAAGTATACCCAAAACGTTAAAGCAAGTGGTAGATTTTTAGTTGATGTGTGGGGATATATGACTGCAAGAGGCCTTGGTCTTTGCCATCGCACAAATGAAAGATTTACAGATCAAGTTTATATTGATATATTACAAAATGTTATGCTAACCTCATTAACTAATATTTTTCCTCAGTTAAGCTTTATTAATTAGCAAGACAACTGCTCTGTTCACGTGACAAGAAGAGTTGCTGATTACCACATTGGCCCTTAAGGAGTCCCGATGTTAATACCATAGAAAATGTTTGGCGTAAGATTTTCAAAACGATGGATGAGGGCAATGATTTTCTTCCACAAAATGCAAATGACTTATGAAACCAAATTAAGGAAATATGGAACAACTATAATGCACGTCATATCCAAAGCATCCATGTTCAAGCGTTTAGAGCTAATTATTAACTAAAACGACGTCACTGAAATAAAATATTAGTTCACTAATATCCTTGATATTTTTATCCCTTTCCGTTCTTTTAATAGATTTAAAAAAGGAATATGTAATATCCCTACTTATTAAATAGTTAATTTTTGTAGTTAGTTGTGATTAGTTGTTGTTTACGCAATTTCGAAAATATGACAGAAAATGTTAACCTAAGTGTCCGGAATTTTTCGCCTCAACTGTACTTTATGTTCTGTTACTAAGTAACTAAGTTTAGAGCTTGGGCATAAAGATTTATGTGTTTAGTGTCTAAGGATTGTTCTAAACATTTATTTGTACTCACGACAAGAAAATCGGGATCAGTTTGAAAGAACCAGTGTAGAATGGAATCAACAAATTGATTATAATTTTTATTATACAAATAGTATTAAATGTAGACATTATTTTTGATAGACTAACGGCCGAGTGATGATGGCGTTGTTAAATTTAGCAATGGACTTAGCAATTGTTAAAAAGTTAACAACGGTTTAGAATGTTTAACAAAACGTCATTGTCAGTGTTATTTAATGATTTTAGTAGGCAACCTGTCAAAATCGAACATTTTGTTAAACATTCTAAACCATTGTTAACTTTTAACAATTGCTAAGTCCACTACTAAATTTAACAACGCGATCATCACTCGGCCGTAAGTATTCTGCTCATACCTACAAGTCTTTAGGCACTTTTACGATAAATTATTGTATTGTGGTTTTAAGCATAAAATACTAACAATAAAATGATTAATATAGAATTTGGACGCATTGTTGATCTTTGGCAGAAATAATTTAGTTTATAGCACCTTTTTCAAAAACTAATTGGATGAGTGTAATGGCAGGCAAAAAAAGCCACAATTATATTTCTTATCTTATCTTAAATTTTTGGAGCTTATACCTTTAAATAATTTATTACATAATAATAAAAAATTAGAGAGTTACGTATAATAAAAAAAAACCTTTCTGTGTTAGTTTAAAAATTCTTGCCGATAACAATTTTTAAACTAAAACTATTTCTTGTAAGTTACTTCATAAAAGTTGTGTATCTTAATTAAAAAATAAAAATGTGTTAGTTTGAATAATCCTTATTGATAATACGAACAAATTTTTTATGTCATAATGTTTAAAATTAGTGCTTACAACCCACGTACATACACATATCCAAAGGCTCAAAAAATTAACAATAGATATGCCACCTCACCTCCATTCTTTATACCCACCAGCCTTATAAACTATACAACTACTGTCTAGTAGTCAGCGCTATGGCAAATATTTATTGGAAGGTAATACACCATATATTTCTCCTACATACCATTTGCTTCAACGAGATTAATAGGACTGGTTAAAAGACATTCCTTTGGGATAAAACAGTGGCAGGCAGGTGTTTTAAATACAGATAATATTACAATTTTATTATCAGTACAGCTAAAACTATTTATAGGGAATAGACCTACATTAGGTTTTAATAGTTTTTTTTTGTTTCCGAAAATATTAATTTTATTAAGAACTTATTTGGCGTTTGTCTAGAAAAAAGATATAATATACTGAAGAATACTGATAAATAAAACTATTATGTTTTTTTACCACTAAAATATATTCACAATTATTGTTACTGCAGTTTCAACTCACAGAGTCATTTTCAAACAATTTTTTTTTTTCAGACTAAAGTATCAATACAAAAATAAGGTGAATTTATACCTCTAAGTGGTAAATATATTCTTAGGAAGCGGCGGAGCAATTAACAGTTTATTATGGTTTGGCGACAGTAAATAGCGGGGAAAATACAAGTTCGGTTTGGTCATTAAGCAGATGTACATTATTATTTTTATTGCCTTTGTATATTTCTAGGGATTCCAGATAGTTTAATTTATGGCCCTTGGTTTAATTAAACTAGGGAAGAAGGAACGAAGTGGGAAGTTCGGGGCCTCTCTAACTGAACTATAAAAGAATGAACTGAACTGTAAAAGGGTGCATAAAAGTTGCACTACGTGTTGCGAAGAGGCGAACAACACCCTGGTTCCGCAGTAGTCAAAAGAGAAGTACAAAAAATAATTTCGATTATTCAAGGACTGGTGCAACTAAACGAAAGTATCCACCATAAAAGAGAAGGTATTATTAGCATATGTCCACAAATTATCAAAAACGTACGCTCCATCGACTCTATACTCTAAATACTACATGCCAAAGCTTTTCATAAAACTGGAGAAAGATGTCGACATCAGTATTATAAATTAACCTCTTACTTAAAGCGAGGTAACGACGGATACAAACCAAAAAATCTATGGTCTTAGAGCAAAAAGATGCCAAAAATTTTATTTTTAATGCTCCAGATAACACATATTAAATGACAAAAGTAGCCCCCATTTTGGATTAGCTGAAGCTAGTCGTCTTGAATAGCTTATGAAGATATTTTGATAGTTACAATTCCTCGTACAAAAACCAATAAGCCCTGAAAATTTGTTGTTGGTGATCCGGGAGAGAACAAACCAAACTACATTAACTTGTATCAAAAATGTAAGGCGCATCCTCCTAACAACTGTGAAAATAAAAGATTTTTTTTATATTATAAAAACGGAAAGTGTACAAGTCAAATCGTTGATATCAATACTTTTGGTAAAATGCATTGCAATATTGCGGGTAATCTTGGATTAAAATATCCGGAGTTATATACACTGCTTCCGGATTTCATCGGCGAATCTTTTGGTAAACTCAATATTTTAAAAATGCCTTTCAATGCAGTAGTAATGTCCAAAATGCAAGAATCCTTCTGTTTAAAATCGTTTCCAATTAAAAAACTGTCCTCCAGCACACAAGTGCGCCCGCTGCTGTACCGACCTGTACAGCCCAATCTACCTTCCTCCATTCCATACACTAGTAATTCTCTGCAGCAAACTGATTAAGGCATTTCTGTAATAGGCCAAACACCAACCAATCAAATTCAAATAAGAAACGACGTTCTTCAAATTGTACTTTTAATTTCAACATTTACCGTCGTTAACTTTTTCTTTATTGTTATTTAAATGTTTTTTAAATAAGCTTCATATCATATATCATGAGAAAAAAAATCCTGTTTTATTATTTTTCCGTGCATAAAAAAATTTACTAAAAAGTTACTTTTTTGCACGATTTTTTATTGTTAAAAATAAAGATATAAAGGATTAATTAAATGATTTATGTAACTATTCTATCTTATGTGTCATTTTGTAACATTATTATAAAACTTTTGCGCATTAAAAACATTTTTTTTTTGATAAATAAGATGGACAAAAACACTAGTGGGAAAAATATTGTACCTTACTCTTGCGAAAAGTGTACCACTTTCCGCACTTGTTAGGTAAATAACTATTACGGGACTTTTAAGCCATATTTTCAGTAGAATTTCCTATAGAAAATTTAAAGAGATATTTAATTTGTTTCTAAGCATTTTTGCTTTTTATATATTCATAACTTGAAACAATTAATTAGAACGCATAAATAATCTGATTTTTGGTTTACTTTACAAGCCTAAAGGTTCCTAGTATATGTAAAAAATCAAACGTCCAAGTTTTACATTTTCCACTCTACCCAATTCACAAAGTGGCCAATTTTCATAAACGAAATTAAATCGCAAAACTTTTGTGCAAAAACTATTGAACTGAGTTTAACAAAACTTGGCGTATTTCATTATTTATGTTTTTTTGGCCAGAAAAATCTTAAAGGACTATTTTTGGAACAATTTTTTTTTTGGGATTTCTAACCAATATTATCTTGCGCCAAGCCGCGCTGAGCATTTGTGAACGTTGCAGCAACGTTAGCGAACATAATTTGGTCTTTGCGCGAGATAAGTCCAAACCGGCTGCTGCGCTCTGCAACAAACAGTTGTTCGTCAGTGTTCCAACCCGAGCGATAAGTTGTTTGTTTTTTTTTTTTAATTTTGTGGTGAATATTGCTCGTTAAACAGATAGTTCAATTTTCGATTTGATAATATCGACATGCACATTTAGGCTATCGCTATTTCTTGTCAAGCGTCATAATTTTTGTTTTTTAGGTGGTAATTGTTATTGGTTGGATCCCACAGTTCCGGCTTAGATTCATAAATATTTATTATTCTAATTATTTTTTCGTGGGTCCACTCGTCAGACATTCTTACAGTCAATACACGATATCGGACACAATCAATACACGCACGTAAAAACAAAAAAAAACGTTTTGTTACAGTTCACTTCAAAAACTTCGTCCTAACTAACCGCGCCAAAACGCGCAAGAGACTTGGTTTTCTTTTGATGTACCGACAACTGGTGGAACAACAACGAACACGCGCAAAGAAGATCGTTAGTGCGCGTTTGTGCGCACTTTTCCGTCCACACTGAATGCAATGCAAACCGTTTTGCGCGGTTCGGCGCGCCCGGTCTGGACGCACCTTTACATGTTGTATATTTAACAAATGTTTTGGATGGACAACTGAAAGATTCCTTAAAGATTGTTAATTTATTACCCTATAGTATATTTATGATGGATTGTGAGCAAAAAAAAATCAGAAAATAGACGCCATTTACTGTTTCGAATAATACATTTGTACGACCGCAAAATTTTATTCGTAGAATTATTTATTCTAAGAGGTCTGCTTTAGTTAAATTAAGTATTAGTCCAGGAGAAATCGGCGCACGAGTATCGAAAACTATTTCACCTCAATTTTTTTATACGATCCTCTTTAAATTGTCCTATTGATTATTTTTATATGCATGTTGCCATTGCATCACCTGGTGCCATATTGTTTAAACCGAAATTGTTTAAACAATTGCAAAATATTGTTATTTTTTAACCAAACAATTTTTTTTCATTTTTTTATTGAAATACAAATGAAAAAGGTTTTATGACTTTTTACGATTAAGTTAATATGAAATGATATGAATTTTGAAAGTTCGAAAAATCTCAATTTTGGGTACTTTTGACCCATGAAAAATATTAGAGATAAAAAAAAATATATTAAAATATATTTTTCTTATTTTTTCTATAATAGTTAATAATATCCCCAATTGAGGTTTAAATAATCTTATTGTTTATACAAGTTTTCTGATTGTATATTACGCGCGCTTACAAGTAAAATAAAGCTCCAATAACTTTTGTAAAATTGATTTCAAGAAAAAAACTTATAAAAACATTTTGTAGATAATTAAGTTATTAATAATATTGCTCTCTCTAACAATTTTAATAAAGTTACTAGTTTTTGAGATAAATGATAAATAATGATTCAGGACACAGAGAGGCCGATGCACCGTATGATTCAGAGAGACGGCGCGGCGTAAAGTTCGTAAGGGACGCATACTTGTGAGCGCGCTTAATAAACAACCAAAAAACATGTATAAACAATAAAAAAAAATTAAATCTCAATTAAGGAAATTATTAACCATTTTATAAAGAATAAAAAAATATATTTTTTATGTTTTATTTTTTTTCTTATATATCTTTCATGGGTCAAAAGTACCCAACTTTTAGATTTTTCGAACTTTTAAAAATGTATATCTCCAAAAATATTAACTTAATGGTAAAGAGTCATAGAAGCTTTTTTATTTGTATTTTAATAAAGAATTTTTAAAAAATTGTTCAGTTAAAAAATAATAATTTCCTTGCAATTGTTTAAACAATTTTCTGTTTAAACAATAGAGCACCAGCTGGCGCCATGGCAACATGCTTTTATATCATCAGTAGGGCAATTTTAAGAGGATCGTATAAAAAAAATTGAGGTAGAATAGTTTTCGGTACTCATGCGCCAATTCCGTCTAGACTTTAATATTATGTAGATTTGTAAGGTTATCTAGTTATTTATTTCTAAAATAAACTTTAAAAATAAAGCAAATAAATAATATTGATTTATGCAAAACATTTAAAGCTTAATGTTAACGTAATTAGCCCTATAAAGAAAACAATAAAGATCTCAAACTATATAATTGTGATAACCCAAAATTATAAAATGATTAGTGTGAGAAAAACCAAGCCGAACCCTAACGATTTTGTAATTAATTTTAAGATCCACCTACATTTGCCCAGCGGTCAATAAGATATCATTAGATAATTTATTACGAATGAATTAAGTATTATATTAACTCTCTGACAGTAATTATTGCGTAACAAGAGTTGTTATAAGTCGTGGTGAGTGACCTTTAGTTTCTATAACGCGCAAAATTATCGTTAAAATATGTATAAATATAGATATTATTAATATAAATAAATTGACTTTATTTTTGAAGTACAAAAAAGGCTTTTGGTTTCTTAAAAAGTTTTTACAAACATTGAAAAATAATTTGTGTTTCCTCTCTTATTTCCTATAACAAGAATTTATTTTATAAACCAAAACATGGCTATATAGCTTAAATCATGGCATTTCTTTATATTTTTACTATAACTACCTAACATAGTTCTGCGTTTAAAATCAGGAACTTAAGACAAAAAATTTCTATCATGCTAACTTTGAGTTTCATAAATATTTGATACGGTATTACTCTGTATGGTAACTGCGGTGATATGAAAAGGCTTTTTGTCCGACAAAAGAGAGCTTTAAAAACAGTCCTTGGTCTTATATTTAGAGGAACCTACAGATGTAAATTTAAAGAAACGGTCTTTTTACCGTCGCTGCAGTTTAGATACAGGAATGTATATTGTTTTCTTTAAGAAGAGATCGTTGTTTAGCGGTAGCGAGCTGTCTACACTACAAGAAAATTAACCTATACCTTTCCCAGACACAGATTAACAATGTACGAAAATGGCGCATATTAAAATTGCATACGGTTTTATAATAGTTTTATATATATATATATATATATATATATATATATATATATATATATATATATATATATATATATATATATATATATATATATATATATATATATATATATAATAAGAGTAAAGGAAGCTAATTTGGAATACTGTCGGTAATTTGGAATACCTCTTTATCTCACATACTATTACCGACATCTATCTAAAAACATCTGAATCAGGTTGTCTGCATGGCCGGTAACAAATATAGCGTGGCGAAGAGTTCGCTATCTACTTTACGTCACGTTGGTTGTCATTTAAGTGAAAGTGTTGTCCGTAAAGTTTTTCAAGTAAGTATATTATCTGCTTATATCTCGATAAAAATTTGTCATCATGTGTTTTTACAAGTAGAGCTCTATAGTTTGGTATGTTATTTATTGAAATTTGTGCTTATTTTGAATTAATTCTAAATATTTATATAAATAAAAAAAAATAAATAAAATGGGGTTATGTTGCCAATTTGGAATACAACAGGTGTAGTTAATTTGGAATATTCCAAAATATGTGCATAATGGTAAATCTGTCGATTTTTTAATGACATGAATGAATTTGATACCTAAAAGATCATTTATGATTTAAAAACATTCTATTAACTTAGGTTTACTCCCTTTAACTTAAATAGATACTGAATAAACGAAAGCTCATTTTATTTTTTATTTTTTTTTAAGAATGTCTACTCCGTCTCCAAAATACAAAAACGAAGGAAGTATAATCCTGAAGATATGGCTGCTGCAATACTAGCTGTTCAAGAAAAAAGAATGGGGTATTTGAAGGCAGCACAGAATTATAATGTACCTAGAACTAGCTTATTTCGGCTTGCAAAAGAAAAATTATTACGAAAGACGATATCAGTGCAAGAAAATTGGTCGTAAGCCAGTATTTGATGAAACTTTTGAGAAGTTACTGGTAAAATACGCCCTTCTTATGGAAGAAAAATTGTATGGCTTGACCCAAATGGATATGCGAAGACTAGCATATCAACTTGCTGTTAAAAATAACGTGCCGCATCCGTTTCATGATGAAAGAGCTGGCAGGTACTGGCTAAAGGGATTTCTCTCAAGGCACAAGCAAATTTTGTCAATGCGAAAACCTACTGGTACCTCTTTTGCTAGAGCAAATGGATTTACAAAAGCCAACATGGATGGGTTTTATGACAATCTCGAGAAGGTTTATGAAAAAGGATTCACAGCAAGTAGGATATTTAATGTAGATGAGACCGGGCTATCTATTGTCCAAAGCAGGTGCCCAAAAATTATAGCTCGACGTGGCAAGAATCAGATTGGCGCCCTGACATCCGCTGAAAGAGGCTCGCTCATTACAATTGTGACTTGTATGAGCCCAGCTGGAATCTTTGTGCCGCCAATGATGATATTTCCCAGAAAAAATATGAGCGATCTTTTAATGAAAGGAGCACCTGTAGGATCAATCGGAAGAGCACATCCTTCTGGCTGGTGGTTACGCGCAAACAACAGACCATTGTCACCTTACGATATTGCTGAATTATTTGGAAAAGCATATCGCAAATGCCAGACAGGAGAAATAGCAGCCAAAGGCTTTAGTGTCGGTGGAATTTATCCGTTTAACAGGTACGTTTTCAAAGAAACAGATTATCTCGCAGCTGCTCAAGAAGCAACGGATGGTATTTCGGAAGAATTACTAGAACAGGATCAACAAAATTTTACTGCAAATATCAGAGAGCTACCTAACCTACCTCCAGTAACTTCAAAGCCACGTAATTCAACCCTAGATAGTCCACAAGTTGAAAGTGATATGTCCAATCGGTCGCCTTCCCTATTACAACTACAAAATTCTTTAAATATTTCGCCAGTCAACAGAGAACAATTAAACTATGAATCAGCAACGACCTCAAAACCACCTAGTCCACAAGTGTCAAGAGAAACACTGACCCAAAGTCCTTCAATCCAGCTCTCAGATCGTTTTATTCTACCAGAAAAAGAAAATCGTCCAGGTCCTTCTCACAGCAGTCCCATTGTAACACCATTTCATATCTCGCCAGTTCCTATATCTAAGAAACGTACATCTAATCGGGTCGCAAGGTTGGAAAATCTGAAATTATTTCAAGTTCTCCTTATAAAAGGGAACTGGAAGAAGCAGAAAAGAAAAGGACTGCAAAACTGAAAAAAGTTACAGAAAATGAAAATTTGAACCAAAATAAAGGCAAGGGACAAGGTAAAGGAAAAAGTAAACAGAATATTAAGGAGACAAGGAAACATACAGCTAAGGCTACTAAAGAAAGATATTATGTAAAGAAAGCACAGACTCTGATAGTGATGGTGAATTCATATCTGATAAGTCAGAAGATGAACTAACTACTTATGATAGTGTGAAACGACCTACGGAGGAAGATTGTGCATGTTTCTTTTGTGATGGAAAATATACAGAAGATACAAGGGGAGAGGAGTGGGTGCAATGTTTTATATGCGAAGGCTGGGTTCATAGTGAATGTGCTGGCTATGACTCTGGATGTTACGTCTGTGATTTCTGCAGAGATTAATAGATAAACAATATATAATTTTTAAATATAATAAATATAAATAGTAGTACATAAGAAAAAAAAAGAAACAGTAAAAAGGTGCAATAGATTTAAACATAACAGTACAAAAATGTAAAATTCAAAGTGAATGTAATTTGGAATACCCTAGTCCAAATTACCTTCACCCTTGCTAAGATTGACCACTTTGCGATTTTACAAATAAACCAAAATTTGTTGCATTTAAAGGAGAACAAGGCTGTTGACTTTAATAACGTTTGTAATAAATAAGTTTCACTGACGCTTTATGTAGTTTCCATTCTTATATCTATAAAACACATGGTTATATAATGTTTTTAAAAACTAGTATTCCAAATTTGCTTCCTTTACTCTATATATATATATATATATATATATATATATATATATATATATATATATATATATATATATATATATATATATATATATATATATATATATATATATATATATGTTTAGACGAATGTTTTCACGAGTGTAATGTACAGTGTAGATTCTCGGTAACTCGTGTATTTGACTATTTGCAGCTTGACGTTTCGATGGCCTCTCATCCATCTTCTTCGGAAGTTTACTTGAGTTTCTGGTTATCAACGTGCACGCCGCAAAGCTTCAGTTGATAACCAGAAAACATCAAGTAAACTTCCGAAGAAGATGGATGAGAGGCCATCGAAACGTCAAGCTGCAAATAGTCAAAGTACACGAGTTACCCGAGAATCTACACTGTCATATATATATATATATATATATATATATATATATATATATATATATATATATATATATATATATATATATATATATATATATATATATATATATATATATATATATATATATATATATAGTGTGTCCCAAATTGGTGGGGAATGTATGGGGATCTTGGAAACCACGATAGATAGAAAATCGGTTAAATGGGGAAAGTTTTGGACAATTATGTTAGTAAGCTAAACCCGTTTACTACATGGTTTTATCTATTCAGGTTTTTGAGAAATTTTTAAAAACCTGAAACATGCATTTTCGAAAATCGGCCATATTTTTTTTATTAGTGAAAATTTTTCAAATCTGTAAAAACTTCTTTAAAGCAACTTTTTTTGTAGAATATGACCGAGTAGTCAATTTTTATTTTCTACGTTTCGGGTTTTAAGAATCATCATCAACTTTATTTTTTCATATGGACGCCATATTGGATTTTTACGCAGCCAAATAGTGCTTTTTATTCTGATTTCAACAATGTATAACATGTTATAATTTAAGAGTTTATAACCTCATTTATTTCGAAAAACAAATATTTTCTCAGTTGGCCCTGATTCCGGCGAACGTCATTTTTTCTTTGTAAACAATAAAATATTAGTAATTGGCAAAATAGATAAGCTTAACAGATATTTTGCAGAAATGGGTTCGCGAACATAGCTAGAACGTTAATTCCGTGTTACAAAAAAAGTAAAGTTGATAAATCATCATTAACTTTTCTTTTTCATATGGGCGCCATATTGGATTTTTTCGCAGCCACATAGTGCTTTTTATTTCTATTTCAACAATGTATAACATGTTATAGTTTAGGAGTTTAAAACCTCATCCACTTCAAAAAACAAATATTTTCTCAGTTGGCCTTGATTCCGGCGAATGTCATCTAGCGTTATTATCAAGTTAGCTCGGGTACGTTATTAATTTTTTTTTAACTTTGTAAAATGGTTAATTATTTAAAGAAAACTTGATATTTTGCAACGATATTTTCAAAGCAATAGAAATGTTAATATAGCTGCGCAAACGTATTTCGACAATTTTCCTGACAGGCAGCATCCTAAACTAACACACTTTTAAAAACTGGTTACAAATTTGCTTAAATCCGGAAGTTTTAAAAAACCACGACCTAAGAAGTACGTTAAAGAAAATCGACAACGAGATGCTGCAGTTAACCAACATTTAAAAAAAATCCAACATCCTCATCCAGGGATGTTGATAGAGAATTCCACATACCTAAGTCAACCATTTATAGGGTAGTTAGGACTATTTTAAAAAATATCCTTAATATGTTGAGAAATATGGACAACATTTTAAATTTAAGGTCGTTATTTTACATCTTCATTTAAGTTGGAATATTAGTTTAGCCACTTTCATTGTTTTTGTTTTCACTTGTTTCAATTAACTTGTTACGTGTAGTTTTGTTGTAACACGGTATTAACGTTATAGCTATGTTCGCGAAACCCATATCTGTAAAATATCTGTTCAGCTTATCTATTTTGCCAATTACTAATATTTTATTGTTTACAAAAAAATGACGTTTGCCGGAATCAAGGCCAACAAAAAATAAAGTTGATGATGATTCTAAAAACCCGAAACGTAAAAAATAAAAATTGACTGCTCGGTCATATTCTACAAAAAAAGTTGCTTTAAAGAAGTTTTTACAGATTTGAAAAATTTCCACTTATAAAAAAAATATGGCCGATTTTCGAAAATGCATGTTTCAGGTTTTTTCAAAATTTCTTAAAAACCTGAATAGGTAAAACCATGTAGTACACGGAATTAGCTTACTAACATCATTGTCCAAAACTTTCCCCATTTAACCGATTTTCTATCTATCGTGGTTTCCAAGATCCCCATACATTCCCCACCAATTTGGGACACACTGTATATATACAGCGTGTCTCTGAATTGGTGACTGAATAGAACAAATGGACCTAAAGTTGTAGAATTCAACAACATTATTTTGGAATTTTGGTCTGCATGGTCTGCAATGACAGGTTACATAATATAACTTAAATCCGTATGATGCAGGGTTGGTAACAACGAAATTTTAAAAAATCGTCACTTACGAAATACCTTTAATTTGGTAGTAAAAGCAAAATGTTATTAGGATACATTGTTTAGAATTAAAATTTATGTTTTAAATTATGATGTTTAATAATTATCCCACTTTATCACTTTTCCTTATGGAACTTTGACAAAATGTGTGGAAAGGTGCAGCGGTTATGTGGAATAGGTCTTACAACATAGTTCTTTATTTTACTCGTTTTATTGTAGTTGAAAGTTTACTTAAAAGTCGTTATGAGTTAGTTGGGACTATTTTTTTTAAGTGTAGTTTAAATTACCTATAACTCCAGATAATAACATAAATTTGATTTTTGAACAATATATTTTAATAGTATCTTGCTCCCACTTTCAAACTAAAGATACTGTATGTGTGCTGATTATTCCCAATTTATTGTAACCAACCCTGTAGGAAACCGATCGGAGTAAAATTTGGCAAATTGTCATTTGAGACCATGCAGACCATTACTTCAAAATAGGGTTTTTAAATTTAAAAAAATTAAGTCCATTTGTGCTTTTCATTCTCCTATCCTGGGACACGCTGAATATATTTTTGTAGCTTTATTGTATTATTTAAGGAATTTAACTTTATATTGAAAATAAAAATCACTTTTATGTAATTTAGTCTCAGCAGTTAATTAAAAGTATCGAAAATTGTTTTTTTTTGTGTTAAAGCATATGTTTCAATTTACTTAAACAATTCCGTTGAAATCTACAAATCACGGATATCAAAGAGTATAGAAAAGGGGAAAAACAATGCTTGTGTGAAGTGGCACCATATAAACCAAGCGTTTCGGAATCTATTATATTTTATTTTTACTTTTTTTATATATATATATATATATATATATATATATATATATATATATATATATATATATATATATATATATATATATATATATATATATATATATATATATATATATATATATATATATATATATATATTATATGTATACAGTATGTCCACGGAAAAGGTGTTGAAGAGAAAAATCTACTCTTGATAAAAAAATTTGCTACTTCTTAGAGTAAGATTGGAATAGAAACATTTGACATATCTTATACGCGGTGTTCAGAAAATTGAAAAAACTTAAAATGGTACAGGAGTAAAGTGCATTTATTTGTGAAGATATGGAAATAAGTTACTAGGAAAAGTTGTTCAAAATTAAAAGGTATTCTCTAATACCAATTTTCAAAAAAATCGGCCTACTTTTATTTATTTGTGATTAAATTTATTTTAATATCAATTTAAATTTTTAATATTAATTTTATCAAATTTTTTGCTGTTAAGTAAGCTGACGTTTCTGCGGCTAATAAATTATAAAAGCAAAGTATCAATAAAGCTTGTCACTATCAACGCCTACTAGTAAAATAAAGAGTTGTTAATTTGGAATTAGATAATATTAAAATAATTTTTATCACAAATTAATAAAAGTAGGCCCATTTTTTTTTTAATGATTTTAGGAACTATCTTTTATTTTTGAACAACTTTTTCTAGTAACTTATTTCCATATCTTCTCAAATAAATGCACTTGACTCTTGAACCATTTAAAGTTTTTTCAATTTTCTGAATACCGCGTATAAAATTTGTTAAATGTTTTTATCCCAATCTTACTCTAAGAAGTAGCAAAATTTTTTCAGAGTAGCTTTTTTTGATAAAATTAAAAATAACGAAGTTTTTTACTATTCAACACCTTTTCCGTGGATGTACTGGTGTGTCCACGGAAAAGGTGATGAATAGGAAAAACTTCTTTATTTTTAATTTTATCGAAAAATGTTACTTGTAATAAAAATGTTTGCTGCTTCTTAATGTAAGATTGGGATAAAAACATTTAACATATTTTATACGCGGTGTTCAGAAAATTTAAAAAACTTAAAATGGTACAAGAGTAAAGTGCATTTATTTGCAAAGATATGGAAATAAGTTACTAGAAAAAGTTGTTCAAACGTAAAAGGTAGTCTTTAATACCAATTTTCGAAAAAACCGGCCCACTTTTATTTATTTGTGATTAAAATTTTATTATCAATTAACTAATTCCAAATTTTTGTACTAGTAGGAGTTGATAGTGACAAGCTTTATTGATACTTTGCTTTTATAATTCATTAGCCGCAGTATCGTCAGCTTTAAATGCTTACTTAACAGCAAAAAAATTGATAATAAATTGATATTAAAAATTCAAATCGATATTAAAATAAATTTAATCACAAAAAATAAAAGTAGGCCGATTTTTTCCAATATTGGTATTAAAGACTACCTTTTAATTTTGAGAAACTTTTCCTTGTAACTTATTTCCATATCTCTCAAATAAATGCACTTTACTCTTGTACCATTTTAAGTTTTTTATCTTCAACACCTTTTCCGTGGACATACTGTATATATATATATATATATATATATATATATATAATATATATATATATATATATATATATATATATATATATATATATATATATATATATATATATATATATATATACATGACACGAACTTCCAAAAACAAGTGCAAGGCAAACAAGTTGACCTGATAATATTAAACCACACATAAAATTATTACACTAGAAGTGCTTACTGAATATTTTTTTTTACCTACAAATTAAATACAAAGCCATACTCTCGTGTTTTTAAAGGACTCCATACAAAAAGGAAACAAAAAGAGATATGCAAGAGACATATGTCAAATTATTGGTAATAAAAAATCAAGATAAGCATGTTTTTTGGTTTTTCGAAAAATATCGAAAATCACTCCTAATTAGGGTTGATATGATGACGCAAAACTGAAATATATAAATATTATCAATAAGAAAAAAAGCGATTTGTATGGTATTTTTTTATAAAAGAAAATCTTACAAATAAAGAATAATTTATTTTTATTATCATTACTTGCTTAGGGGGTTAAATCATCTCCGAAATATGAAAAAAATAAAAAGTTACTTGAAAAATCAAGGAAAAACCACTAAGGTATTCCAAATTATTGTAAATTTAAATCGTGTTCTTTTTACCAATAATTATAAGAAAACCACCCCTGTAACGAAGGGGTAAACTAAGCCCGAACGTGATAACATACGAAAATATCATAGCAATATAAGAAAACTAATATTTTATAACAGTTCTTGCTTTTTTGATTAAAAAGATTACGCTTACTTGTCTTAATTATCCAAAACTTATTTTATTAAGAATGAACCCTTATACGTGTTAAAATCATCCCCAAAATATAAAAAAATGAAAATTACTTGAAAATATTAGGCAAATTAATTAAAATATTTTAAATAATTAGTGTTTATAAAAAAAATACCCCCGTAACCAAGGGGTTTACCACCCCCGAACGTGATAACATATGAAAATATTATAGGAATATAAGAAAACTCCAATATTTTATATGTGATCTTAGCTTTCTGTTCAGATAGATTGAGCTGACTTAATCTAATTATTCCAAACTTTTTTTTCCAAAAACCAACAAAAAGCTAAGATCTATTATAAAATATTCGAGTTTTCCTATATTGCTTTGGTATTTTCGTATGTTACCACGTTCGGGGGTTAGTTCACCTCTTAGTTATGGAGCTGGCTTTTTTTTAATAGATACTAGTTGGAAGTACTTGTTTTGAATTTCTAATAATTTGGATTTTTCAGGTGATTTTTGATTTTTTTTTCTAATATTGGATAATTTCACTCCCTAAAAGGGTTGCTTTAAAAAAATACAGAAACAATTATTATTTAGAAATAATAATTATTCTTTCTGATAAGAAAAGTAAGATCTATTATAAAATATTCAAGAGTTTTCTTATATAACTATGATATTTTCGTATAGTGTTAAGTTCGGAGGTAGCTCAACCCCTCGTTACAGGTTACAGGGGTGGTTTCTTTAAATAGATACTAGTGGAAGGTACCCGATTTAAATTTCTATTAATTTAAAATATCCTGAAAGTTTTTCTAGGTTTTTCAAATAATTTTTGTTTTTTTTTTTTCAAATTTAGAGTATGATTTTAACCCCTTTAGCGAGTTTTAGGTTGGACTTTTAATGTATTACACTCATTTATATATATATATATATATATATATATATATATATATATATATATATATATATATATATATATATATATATATATATATATATATATATATATATATATATATATATATATATATATATATATATATATATATATATATATATATATATATATATACATTTTTTTTATTTTTAAAATCTTATTTTATAAAATAATGCTATTAGAATGAGTTTGATTAATATTGGTATTATTCAAATATTTAGGTTGGACTTCCATTGTCGTTATTTGTTAATTGATACACAACGTTTCGGTTGGAGATACATCACTAACCGAAACGTTGTGTATCAATCAACAAATAAAATCTAAGGAGGGCCATACACTATCAGCTATGCCTGACAGGTACGCCTATACAGTAACGCCTGTTAAGTACACCTTATCGTGTGTGGCCGGAAAAACTAGCCTTTCAGGCGACCTGAAGTCAACCTGACGACTGATTAAAATTCGATCAGTTCTGCCTGACATGCGAGTAGACTTGATGTGTGTATGGCGGTTTCATCAGGTGTACCTGAAGAGGTCTCAGTTTTCAAAGATCATTTAATGTGGTCAGTTTACATTTCAAAGCTCTGTAGTTTTAATAACTTATTAATAATTTTTTCAATTTGTTAGACACTGTTGTGTTCCTGAAATTTTGGTTTACCAAATAAAGCAGTACAATTGCAACACATATTAAAATGTCATGAAACACTGAAGTTCTTAGTGATTTCATTGAAATTTATAAAAGTTAGCCTTTTTGGAAAGTAAAAGATGACGAATACCCAATAGAGACAAGAATGCTGCATACAGAAAATTAGCGAATAAGTTGAAAGAAGTAGAGCCTGATGCGAACAAAACCCCCAGTAAATAAAAATCAACAGTTTGAGATCCAATGCTCGAAAGGAGCAAAGAAAATTGACTCCTCAATAAAATCTGGGCCCCAGAGATGTATATAAACCTTCTCTTTGGTTTTTCGAGCTTTTTGATTTTGTAAAGGACCAAGATAATCCTAGATCATCGGTCTCAAATATATCACTTGAAAGTGATAATGACGAGGTAAGGAAAACATAAATATTTTTTTGACAATGTTTATTTAAATATCGAAATGATGTATTTAGTTGAGCCTATTTTTACTAAACAGTAATAAAAAAGTAAATAAAAATGTTAAGTTAGAACGCCTTCTCCACTTATAACTACAACGCTTTAGTTCATTAGTTCTGTTTATTCCTCAATATGTGTTTATTTTGCCATGGTATTTTCCCTTCGTTTATGAAGTAATCCATAAATTGTTCTCGAACTTCTTTGACATTTTCACTAATATTTCCTCGATTACTAGATTGAAGTGGGTTCATATTAGATTGTGCATTATCGCAACCAAGAGACAAAATATATCCATCTGCATCACTTTCTTGATACAAAAAATTTGCAGGAGCATAAATTGTAGGTTGTTCATCGATGCAAGAATACCAAATACGTTTTCAAGTATATGCCTTGCACGAGATACACGATAGTTATAAACCTCTTTTTTCCATCAGTTCCATCGATTCTCAAAATCCTTTGATATTTTTTTCCATTCCTCAGTAGAGTTGGGAAACTAAAAAATAAAAAAATATATATTTAATAGTCAAAATTAAACTGTATTTCGATTTTAGGTAAACATTGACGATCCATCTATAGAAGAAACCCAATCGACACCAACTGTCTTTCAAGAAGAGCGGCGCGAATCGGATCAACCAAGGACGTCGAATGGGATTTCGCGACCTGGGCCCGGTATGAAAAGAAAATCTAATGATGATATATCAGCTGAGATATTGTCTACTGTTCGTGACCATTTTAAACGACCGCAGCCACAAATCGACTGTTGCGAGCTCTTGGGACGAACAGTAGCTGTGAAAATGAGGAGCATTAAAGATACGCCTGCACATCATGTTCGAAAAAAAAACGACATTTTATATGAAGCAGAAATGTGTGCTCTTAACTACTCGAATTCCACATTCACAAGTCCAGAATATTACACAATATCAACAACACCAAGTCCACAACACTACATACCATCTACCACACCAAGTCCACAACACTACATACCATCTACCACACCAAGTCCACAACATTACACACAAGCTCCCACACCAAGTCCACAACATTACCACAAGCTCCCACACCAAGTCCTTAACATCACGTACCAATCATGCAACAAGAACAAAACCAAACTTCTCACAACAACACAGAAACAGCAGGAAGTTATTTAACAACTTTTAATTTTGAATAAGTAAATATGAAAAAAAAAATTGTTTAAATATGTCGGTATATTAATATTAATAATAAAGTTTAATTTTGAATAGTAAGTATGAAAAAAAAGTTTATTTAATATGTGTATTGAACGTTTATTTTTCATTTTTCCTTCCTTTTTATATAAAAAAAGGTGTCTTGTTATTAAACGTTCTAATTGATAGTTTAAAAATTTAATACAAAAGAAAAAAATTGAGGATATATACCTTCATGTATTTCTGCAGAACTTTGTACAGGGCCTCACAAGTTTCCGGAATAATTCGTCCAAGAGATTGTGGTGAAATTCTAGTTAACTCATACGATTGTCCCGTTGCTAAAAATCTCAAAGTAGCTGTCAGTCTTTCGTGTGGAGATATAGCTGCTCTCATTTGTGTATCTTTTTTCTTAATTAAGGGAGATACAAGTGATAGTAACTTGTTGTACACTGATTCGTTCATGCGCAGGAAATTGTTATAATAAGATGGTTCATATTTTAATTCACTAAGGAGATTGATATGTGTAAATTTATTTCTCCTCTGCAACCATTCCTTACACCATAGTTTGCGTTTCTTCTGTCTGTTTTTACGTTTTGCAAAAATTACAAAAAATAAGGAGAGAAAGAGCAGATCTTCTTCTGGATGATCCATGATAAACTGATAAAGTTGACTGGTATACTTGAAGAGTGTGTGTGCTACTCAGGCGAAAGGTATACTTGACAGGCGTAACTGTTCAGGCGTACCTGTCAGGTATACCTGATAGTGTATGGCCGGCTTAAGTTCAAGATTTTAGTGGCATTGAAAATTATTCTAATAATTAAAACAAATTTAAACATATTATGAAGCTATCATTCTGGTATAACGTAGGTTTATAATTGTATTGTATATAAGTACCTAATTTAGCCATTTTTGGTTAATGGCAAGCAAATCTTTTTAATGTAATTGATAAATTAGAAATACTTGTAGTTAGGATCCCTAAAAGGAAATTGCAGGTACTGCTTTTTTGTTGTGTGTGTGTTCAAACCATAATTGGCAAAAATTTGAATTATGTGTATTTTATTAGAACAAACACGCGCCCATCCAGATGTCAAAAATAATTTGTATTATTTATAGGTAAAGATATTTTAACAGAAATGAAATACTTTAGATATTATTGTCTATATATGGTGTTATGGGGGCTATTTACTTATATTTTATAAAGTCAATACATAAATAAAGTACTACAAGTAATATCCGTTTTGAGCTAAATTCTTTAGAAGCATAATTCTATTAGTGAAGGTTGCCGCACGAAACTAATTTGGATAATTGCATATTTAAAATTTCTACAAAAAATTTGGAATTTAAAATATTTATTTGGATATTAAGTACTTATAACTGGATCTTTAAGTCGACAGTAAAGGTGGTGTTGATAGTAGAAAATGCCTGAATTCCTGGGATACCTTAATTAATAATTCTGTTTATCTTAAAGTTAATTATTTTAACATTTTAGTAGGAATCGGAAATTATCGTATACGAATATGGTAAACATTGCTATTTTTTAAAGAAAATAATAATGTAGCCAGAAAATTTTGTTGGATTAGAATGTTAGTTTATTTCCCGTTTTGTAACTTTTTACCGCCGCTCAGATAAAATTAATACTCTAGGATAAAGGCTTATGTTTTAAATTTGTCACAACAAGATAATATAGCATTTTTGATTTTTTTTTTCGCAATTTATTTTTAAGTATTGCGTAAAATTATACATATTTCAATCGTATTTAAAAAACAAATCTCTGTTGGTTCTCAAATCAGCTAGCAGAGGATTAGCACAAAAATATTTATACCACAGTAAATAGAGCATCGAACCGAGCATTAGATATAGGATGCAACTTTATTATATATTTTTTTTTAATAAAGCGTCACCGAAAACATAAATATCAGGTTGGGGGTGCTGTCCCGTGACGGCCATCCTGAAAATAAGGGTGTTGTTAGTTTTTTAAATATATCTCGTAAACTGTAAAAACTATACAAATTTTGTAAAAAACTTTTTTTTAATAATAATAATACTACCTAAATTTATTTAAAACTTTTACTTTGTAATATTTATATTTAAAAACTTATGAATGAAAATACCTGTAAAATTGGGAGATGTATTCTTTCAAATCTTAATATCTTTTTTATTTATTGATTTGGTCTATAATTGTCATCAATCAATCAAAAAAATTGATCTATTTGGCTAACAAGTTATCTCTAATTATTGAGGTATTTCAGAGCCTAAAAGTAAAATAAGGAATAGATAACAACTTTTACTTGTTACTTTCATTCATCATTCTTATAAGTGGATTTTAATCCCTCGGATCAAGATTACTATTGATGATTTATAAAACAGTTGATGCGCAATAAAACTTTGTGAAACCAAAGTGGATCGAATAAATACGCAGTAGGGACACTCCTTCTCCCCCCCTCCAAGAAAAAAGAGATCGAGCAGCTAGCGAGCGGTGGCGAGTTCAGTGCTTTGGGCATTTTCGCAATACACAGACTGTCGTCAATCGTGGAGTTTTGTGTTGTAAGCGATATTTATACCTGTATTTGTGATTTTCCCTTGTGACTAGGCTATTTTCTCTATCAACTAAATAATGGTGGTCTATTGTTCAGTGGATGAATGTTTTACAAAAATGGGTACTCCAGGGGTATCATTTTTTCGTTGTCCAAAAGATACAGAAGGGTATGTAAAATTATTTTATCTTGGTACTATTCAAAAATTCTTAAATATGAGTAGAGTAGAAGTACTTATTAGGTTTTTTAGGTTGATTTCTTTTATTAAAATATTAAAAATATTTTTTTAATTGTTAGCTAAAAGCCTCTCTTTGTATTCATTCTTAATTTTAATCAACTAGGTACGCACTTTGTTTAATAGAATGAAACTTTGGAATATATAATATTATGGATATGTTTGTACTGAGAGCGGAAAAAAGTGCAAATGCTTTACATATGTATTTCGCTAGATATCCAGAAAGGAGGCACCCTATTGGTGATACTTTAAAAAGACGAGATGAAAACTTAGTTGTCTCGGAATAGTTTAAATGACAATAACTTTATAAATAAATGACAAATAAATAAAAAATATTAAAAATAATGCCAAATTATAAAAATATAATAATAAATAATAAAACGTAAAACAAAAAGTGCAACTTTTAAATACTATGCTTAGGTTTTTAATGTTGTTTTATTCATAAACTTACTTCAACGAGGCGTAAAGGGCCGTACCAAATTTAATTTTAATTTTTAGTATATAATTCCCACTTAGATCTTGAAAATTCGAATTAGATCTTGGATTTCCGACTTACTAATTGAAATTCCGACCCAGATTTAGGAATTTCGACTTACAACTCGGAATTCGAGGCGAGAGACATCAACTAGCGATGAGAACGGTAACCCGAGAGTAAACCGACCATTGGGGCCTTAGTGTGGGAGTTAAAAAAACGAAACTCACTTAAAGGATTAAGGGGATAGTTGTTAAAGGATTAAGGGGATAGTTGTTGACGTTTCGCCAATGATTCCAAGGTCAAATAATAATTATACCACGTCATAAATGCCGATATTCTAGTTCTTTTTGTGTATATCGAATAATCCTATGGGTTAAAGAGAAATAGAGTGTAATCAACGTTTGTTATGTAAACTGTCAGTATTATCAGGGTACATTATATCTTAGAAACGACGTAACTTAGAAATGAGCTGTTAGTTTATGGTACGTAGCCTAAAGTTTTAAATCAATCTGCACAAAAACGTGTTTTTCATCGACTAGCGTTTAAGAGTTATCGACTAAAATCGGAAATTGGACCCGATGATACTTAAAACCTTGGTTAATATTATAAAGCTACATCAAACCAATCGATGATTAAATATATTGTTTAAATCAACTGTTTAATGACAGATACCTATGGGTCAAATCGAAAGCCACTTGACTTAGAAAATTTACCTCACTTTGACGAGATGTGAGGTGATGTAAATAACATAAAAAAACCCCTGCAAACTTGGTAAAAACTTCTTTAGAAAAATACTGTACAAGTGGTTACGTAAAATCAGGGTCTAACACTGATAAAAATACGTGCGAAAGCTATACAAAATTGGGTTAAATACAACGGTTGTCAAAAGCAAATTAATAAAGCATTTTTAAGGTAAGGTAAGGTAAGGTTGTCAAAAGCTGATTGTTATTACAAACATTGTACATTTTTAGATAGTAAGCAAATATTTTTGTAACAGTTAATTGGGTTAGGACTTTTTTGATTTAAAATGTAGAATACAGTTAGGTTAAGAAGGCATTTTAATGATAAATACATGATACAAAAGTATATAGTATACAAACACGTTTTGCATAAGCAAATCGTGTTTAAAGTACATTATCCGTAGTTTATTTAGACGAATACGAAACAGACGTTTGGTTAATATTTAGGCACATAATCAGGTATTTGTAAATATATAGATTACTCCTATTCAAAGTTTGAAAACAATTGGCCGAAACCCATTTTTTACAATAAACATCCCCAGTGACCTTTGAGGGGGGCTTTTGGGTTTTGTGCCCGTGAATACTTTTGATCAGCATGTTGAAAACTATCAGTGTGCAAAGTTTAAAAACAATTGGCCAAAACCCATCTTCCATAAGAAAATTGCGGGGTCCTTTTGCCCACAACAAAAACTAGTCATAATAATTCATTTCGGATGTCAAAATATTTTTTTGTGTAAAAGTTTGAATTCTAAAGATTAATAGTCACATAATAAGAAGAAAAATACCCAGATATAACTATAATAATTTTTGAGAAAAGTAAGTAAGATGATATAAGTTACCGACGCACCATGATTTAATTTATTCTTGGCAATTGGCAATCTCCTAAATACAATATTTACAATACGATCAACTGTATTACTTAAACAACAAAAATAATAATATTTTATTATTGTAATAGTACTTAATCTTAAAAATACTTTATTAGAGTCACCACTATCTATATGATAGGAATGTTTGCACTGGTGCTATCAAAGTTGGCCATTTTAACTGTTTTAAATGCATTTTATTATCGCTTATGTCGCTGGGTTTTAATTTAAAATCTCTTTACATTCCATAGGCCATACATAAAAGCAGTTTAATGAGAATAAATGTGTCGATAATGTTTTGTTCAAAGACAGTTTTATGTTTCAATACTAAAGTTAACCGCATATAGCACCCATGATACAATCCTATCGTATATATAAATAAAATAAATATTTAATTTTTTTTTTATAAATAAATATAATATTATAATTATAATTTATATTTTTCAAATTATAATATAATATATAAAATAAAAAAATTAATTTATAAAAAATTCTTTTTACAATATATAATATATATATATATATATATATATATATATATATATATATATATATATATATATATATATATATATATATATATATATTTAATTAAATATTTAAAATTTAAGATATATTTGATGAACCATTTTTAAGATATTTAAGCTTAAAATATAAGTAAATTAAAAAAAAAATCATTTTAGTATCAAGAAAGCTATGAAAACAATAAAATTTTTTTATTAAATTTGACGTTTTAATATTATTAAATTTTGAAATTTATCATTTTAACCATTTAAAGTAGTTTAAATTGCTTTTTTGTCAATGGGCTATTCAGAAGAACAAAAATCGCTATATGCGTCTTTTTTTATGGTAACAATAATAATGTGACGACAGTGCAAAGGGAATATTACTTAATATATCCCTAACAACGGGTTCCATCTATATTAAATACATAGTAAGAAAGTTTATTAAACGAAAAAGCTTTAAATTAAAGAAAAGGACTGCAGCACGAAATAAAAACAAAGTTTTGGATATCCTCCTTTTTTCAGGATAATTATTATACTTTTTTTATTGGACTAGCACTAACTACTTTTAATTATTTTAGAAAATTCTGAAATATCAATCTCGGATGTGGCATCTGAACTTAATAAAACAGATTATAAAATTTATTTAAACTTAAAATTTTACAAATTTTATCCTTATAAATTTATGTCCGTTCAGAATCTTCCTGAACAAAACATGCAGGACCGACCTAAGTATGCATTGGAAATAGCTAGGTTTATGCAGCAGGATCCAAAGTTTTTAAATAAAATTCTGTTCACCGACAAGTCTTCTTTTACTTTAGCAGGAATGTTTAATCACAAAAATAAACATTATTGGTCCAGAGAAAACCCTTACCAAATTCAGCAACATAACAATTTTATTGTTTCCATGGCTTTCTTGATACTAATATGAAACTTTTTTGAAATTTATTAATAATTTAACCTAAAATATCTCAAGAATGGTTATTCCAAATATCATCAATGTATATATATTTGAAATCAGAAAAAAAGATCTTTTGTTGTAGCGCATCATATACAGGGTGTTTCATTTTAAAAAGTTGAAGTTGCGTATATTTTTTCATTTATTTATTGCGATATTTTTTTACTGATAATTTTAAAAGATAATATGATAAAAATCCTACAATTTTTATATAAAACATTTTTTTCTGTATTTAAAAATAAAGGCCTCAGAAGCCACGTAAATATAATCAAAGACCCTGTACATGCCGCGCAGCGGGATGACGTTGTGGGTAACTAATTGCGTATAAATTTTAATAGTGTAAATATAATACCTAAATCAGTTAACATTACAGATACTGATTGGCTCGGCTACACAGTCGCGAGTGCCACTATAGTCGTCTTAGTGAGCGATATCCAGTGCGGTAAAAAATATTATTATGTAACGAAAATGACCGTTTGACATCTATTAATGTAATATTTGTGTAGTTAAAATAGGCACTGAATTTCTTGAACAGATCTGTTTTAGCACGTTATAAATAATTTTTTAATCTAACAACATCGGGATTCATACTCATCACACTGAATGAATTGTTTCTAACACAAATACCTTTCATGTCATATCTGACCGTAGCACTATTTTTACGTCTCTGTTGGGTACTTTAATAGTATAATTATAATTCGTCTAAAAAAGTCAAATGAGTTGTTTGTCCAGTATAAAAACGGTACATTATGCACACATAGTAATCCCACTATAACAGGGAACCGTCATTCTTTTGCCCATCGACGAGCTATTGCGAATCTGTTACTTTTTACAGGTATTTTTATGGCTTTTTTAAGGAATTAGCCAGTTTTTTTTTAATTTTAAGGCATTCTACGAAGGCTTAAAGCTTAACTACTAATGTAACGTGGGGGTCCTAATTGTTATAAGTGGTAGTTTAATAATACGGAACTTAAATATTTGGAAATTGGGTAATAACGGAAAACGTCCGCCAGCAGCAGGTTTCACAGTGTGAACGCTCTGGGGAAAAAAACAAACAAGGCGAAAAGTTCGTGGCCTCTTAAGTTAAACAGTAAAGAAATGCATAGGATTGACACTTCCGTTACAGCCTGCCGGTGGGCAAGAGAAAAAAGCTTTCTTGAAAGCCTAGGGTCATTATTAATTCCTGCTCGGGCAGCTCCCAGTACAGCAAAACGTAGTGCTACTCTTATCCATCCCAAAACAGTTTATCTGGAGAGGCCCCGAACTTCAACTTTTTCTGTTTTTTTTTTTTTTATTTACAGATTGTCTATACTGAGAAACCTAATGCCTGCAAAAGCTTTCCCTTGTTCCCCAATTAACGAAATATTTAATAATAACACAAAAAAAAAATTCTGAACCAGATATATGAAGTACCTTTCGGTATGTTTTTCGGTGCGCTAAAAACGAATCCGAAGTCAGAATTTACCCATCACCCTTGGATTTTGCCCCAGCAGCCCCCCAGCACCCCCATAGTGTCAAAATTTTATTCATTTGGAAAAGATATAATAAATATCTGACAATACGTTTTTTGGCGTGTTTAAAACGAATATAAAGTTAGAATTCACCCATCACTCTTAGATTTTGCCCCAGCAACCCCTCAGCACCCCCCCACCCTTGAAGGGTCAAAATTGTATTCATGTGGAAAAGATATAACAAAAATATCTGACAATACGTTTTTTGGTGTAGTAAAAACGATTATGAAGTTAGAATTTATCCATAACCCTTAAATTTAACCCTAGCAACCCCCCAGCACGCCCCATAGTGTCAAAATTTTATTCATTTGGAAAAAACATAATAAATATCTGACAATACGTTTTTTGGCGTGTTTAAAAAAAATATAAAGTTAGAATTAACCCATCACTCTTAGATTTTGCCCCAGCAACCCTTCAGCCCCCCCCCCTTGAAGGGTCAAAATTGTATTCATGTGGAAAAGATATAACAAAAATATCTGACAATACGTTTTTTGGTGTAGTAAAAACGAATATGAAGTTAGAATTTATCCATAACCCTTAAATTTAACCCTAGCAACCCCCCAGCACGCCCTATAGTGTCAAAATTTTATTCATTTGGAAAAAACATAATAAATATCTGACAATACGTTTTTTGGCGTGTTTAAAAAATATATAAAGTTAGAATTAACCCATCACTCTTAGATTTTGCCCCAGCAACCCCTCAGCACCCCTCCCTCCCCTTGAAGGGTCAAAATTGTATTTATGTGGAAAAGATATAACAAAAATATCTGACAATACGTTTTTTGGTGTAGTAAAAACGAATATGAAGTTAGAATTTATCCATAACCCTTAAATTTAACCCTAGCAACCCCCAGCAGCCCCTACACACACAAGAAACCACCCTTAGGTCAAAAATTTTATTTTATTGGAAAAATGAAAATAAATATCTGACAATACGTTTTTTGGTGTCCTAAAAATAAACATAAAGTCAGAATTTACCCATCACCCTTACATTTTGCCCCAGAAACCCCCAGCACCCCCCACCCTAAAGGGTCAAAATTTTATTCATTTGGAAAAGATATAATAAATATCTGACAATACGTTTTTTGGCGTGCTAAAAACGAATATGAAGTTAGAATTAACCAATCAGTCTTAGATTTTGCCCAGAAACCCCCAGCACCCCCCATCCCAAACGGCCAAAATTTTATTCATTTGTAAAACATATAATAAATATCTGATAATACGTTTTTTGACGGGTTAAAAACGAATATAAAGTTAAAATTTACCTATTGCCCTTAGATTTTGCCCCAGCAACCCTTCAGCCCCCCCCCCTAGGGTCAAAATTTTATTCCTTTGGAAAAGATATAATAAATATCTGACAATACGTTTTTTGGCGCGCTAAAAACAAATATGAAGTTGGAATTTACCGATAACCCTTGAATTTAACCCTAGCAATCCCCAGCATCACCCGGCAACCATCCAAAGGGCTAAAATTTTGTTTTATTTGAAGAATTAAAATAAATATCTAACATTTTCAGTACACCAAACAACGTTTGTCCGATATTTTTCACAACTATTCTAAGTGAATAAAGTTTTACCCATTAAGGAGGGCCAGTTACTGGGGGTTGCTGGAGCAAAATGTAAGGGTGATGGGTAAATCCTGACTTTATGTTCATTTTAAGCACACCAAAAAACGTATTGTCAGATATTTATTTTAATTCTTTTAATAAAATAAATTTTTTGTCCTTAGGGTGGTTTCTGGGTGATGCTACGGGTTGCTTGGGGTTGCTAGGGTTAAATTCAAGGGTTATGGGTAAATTCTAACTTTATATTCGTTTTTACAACATTAAAAAACGCATTGTCAGATATTTATTATATCTTTTTCCAATAAATAAAATTTTGACGCTTCGGGGGGTGCTGGGGAGTTGCTGGGGCAAAATCTAAGGGTGATGGGTAAATTTTGACTTCGAATTCATTTTCAGAGCACCGAAAAACATACCGAAAGGTACTTCACATATCTGGTTCAGAACTTTTTTTTGTATGTCTGTGTAATAAACTGCCTCTTGTCACATTTAAGACACTCAAGTGGACTGTCCCAATATAAAAAAAAATCTTTGACATTGTTAATAAACTTTACCTTTTACCACATCTAAGACAACCACGTGAACTGTCCCAATATAAATAAAATCTGTGATGGCGTTATTTACAGCCCTTTTAACTTATAATGACCAAGCTTACATAATTAATTTATTGTGAAAGTGTTTATAGATTGTCGGAGAAAACATTAAATCATCTTTTAAGCAAGGTTCTAAAAATTTGCTACTTAACAATGTAAAACAATCAATGCGTTAATGAGTCAGTATTGGCGCCATTTAAACACCATTATGTTTACTTTTCACTTCTGATTTATTTGACTATCGAGTGGGTACTACATACGCTTAAAATTAAGCGCCTTTTTGTTTATTTATTGAATTTAGTTACAGCTGAAATGGTTATTAATATTGGTTGTCAACATTAACAAATAAGTACATAGAGTAATCAATAACAGTTAAAGTTGCGAGCTAAAAATGTAAATGTTTAATCTTTAAGTGGTTAAGGTTGAATAAGCATTAACAAGAACTAATATTATTATGAAATAATTTACAAGTTTTATAAAGAAGCTTTAAAATAAACAATTAAAAATAATAAAACTGTTTAAAACTAGCTTATTCAATTTTTAATTGCGTGAAAAAGAGGCAGTATTCTATAAATTTCTATAATCAGCTTTATGTTGTAAAAACATTAATTTTAGCAAAGACAATTGTAGTTTCACTATAGACACACAAATCAATGCTAAATTTTAGTTAATAAGTTTGGACGCTCGCTTATTGGACCGAGCGTACATCGGGAGAAAATACGTTCATACGTTGCTATTAGAACGAACACTGTTGCCAAAGCTCTAACAATGAACAGTGATTAGGAATTATTTCGGTGGAAAATAGGTCAAATTCGTTGTAATAAAGATTGTATTTTTTTTGCTGTATAATACTAAAATTTTAATTATGTAAATTTTTACTTTGAAAAATTTAAATTTGATTAAAAAATATATTTGTAGTTGATAGGATACATGATGTTTATTATAATTTAATTTTTTTTATTATATTTTTTATTTTATGACATTCACACTTAACAAGAAATACTGGAACTATACAACAAAAACAAAATTTATGACTAATTTTCTAAAGTTAAATACCTTTCATTTTTATTGAATGTCTTGCATTTCGTGTTGCTATTTCAGCGCTGTGTTTTTTCTGTAGTGGTAATAATAAGACGTAAAATGTGTATTCCTACTGACGTTTTTAAGGTGCGTTTATGAAAATGTCTAAAAATATTTGTCAATAGTATAATTTCTTTTTACTTTCATCCACTGAACTGACCTTTAACAAAGTCTTCATTCTTTTCATAACATTTTTTTTGTCTATATCGGGGGCCTTATGTTTAATTTTAAACAGACGGATATATAAAGACATATAAATTCCAATGTGAAAATTTACAAAATTAAAATTGTATTATTTAACAGCAAGAAAATGTTTTAATTATTATTATTATAAGTTTGGCATATTTCTCGTTAAAATAATTACTTATTGTTACCATTATTATAGCTTTGGCAACAGTGTTCGTTTATATGGAAGCAAGTGAACGTATTTTCTCCTGATGGAAGCTCGCTCCAGCAAGCGAGCGTCCAAACCTATTACCAAAAATTTAGCATTGCTTTGTGGGTCTATAGTGGAACTACAATTGTCTTTGATTTTAGTCAAATATTAAAATTAAGAACATATCCGATTATTCACTTATGTTTGTATTAAAAAAAAAAATTAGGTTCGTCGTTAAATTCTTGAAATAAAGTCAATCAATTAGTTCTATGTTGTCTTCCTTTTGGTCAAACTATTTCAGAATATCAAAATTGATGAAAAAACAGTGTTTATAAATTGAGTTTTTCACTAAAGTAATGTTTTATCTGCAATGAGTTAATAAATAAAGCCTTATTCAAATTTAAGTCGATTTAAAATGTAAAATATGTTATTCTTTGGCTATTTGACGAGTTCTGATACATTTAAATTTATTTAAAACATCGTACAAATCTAAGTATTTTTACATAATCACTTTCTATGTCTAATATTACGATATCGTTTATCTGTTGTTAGTAATTTTCAAGTAAAATTAATTTTTTTATTTAACCAATGGATATATTTGAAAATTAACTTATTTGAAATATGATATGATAATCTCAGCTGTTTACCAGTTGTAACACATTCATAAAAGACTGACAGATCTCTAAGGTATTTTATAGTCTAAGATCCGGATTAGGGATGACCCTCACAAATATGCCAACCGAATAAAAATGATTTTTTATTGAACTAAGTATATAAACAAATGTATCGCAAATGCGTTACCTAAAAATTATGGTCAAAAAATAGTGGTATATCAGGTGTGTAATGTGGAATAAAAAAAAGATTTGACGTTATACAGGTATAAAGGAAGTATTAAATATTTCTCAAAAACATGTTTTTTAATTAATCATAGCTTTAACCATAATTAATTGGGCAACCCATTTGCAAGACATTTGCTTACATACTCTATTTGATACAAAATTCTGTACTATTATATCATATGGATTCAAGGAGATAACGCCTGTTTAATGACCGGTTTCTGATTTTTTGGTGATCTGTCCTTATTATTTAATTATTTATCCTAGTATCTCATATTTTGTTGTGCAAAAAAATTATAAAAAAAAAATGGTACATTTTATTTTAACAATTAAAGTTTTACTAGTAAATAGAGCTAGGTATCTGTGGCTATTATGCAGGTGTGATCCTTAGATGTTGTTTCCCAAATTAGTGATGAATGTATCCAGATTTCATAAACTATTACGAATAGAAAAACATCCAGATAAATAGAAAAAGTTTAAAAGAATTTTGTTATTTATTAGGCTGTTTTGTTTTTTTTTACACAAAAAAAAGGGTTGCATTTTCGAAATAGGTTAAGGTTCTAGCTCTTTTTACATGTTATTATTTAGTTTATGTTTGACAACAATTATCTCTTGCAGCTCAGCAAAAGCCATAATGACAATATCCAAAAACTCCTAATATTTTGTATTTATCATATGAAATAGAACCTATTTATATAAAATACGGTTTTATTTTTAAAATATATTAAATATTGGTAAAAAAATAATAAAATTAAACCTGAAAATATAGTTTCCCGCTATGATCCAATTGAGCATCAATCATTTTGTATCGTTTTTATTTCAACAATATCCTCACAGTTTATCTGTTTTATTAAGTATTTTGTAAATTCTAGCGACTAATTGCCTGATTTTGAATAACCGAAACCAAAATTTACAACAAGGATTTACTAAAGCAGAGAGGTCTAATTTGTCAAAAGTTGTTTTGTTGATGCTAGGAGAGTTTCCTACACCAAGCAAAGAAATCTATTTAGCAGAAATTGAAAATCTCTAAACATTTATGCAAATATATTTATAATCATTAAAACCCAATAGTTCGATATTAAGACTAAGCTAAAACATATAATAATAAACTAATGTTTACAGAAATAATTATTTATTGTTTATTTATTTTTTTACACGCATTTATTACACAAAATAAAATTTTTCCTAACTGGTTGCATTAATAACTATCATTGTACTGCTGCAGTAATGGGAAAAGTGATTACTTTTCGCACTAGTGGATGTATTAAAACAGTGGTGGCTCTAGAAGTTTCAAAAATTTTTATCTAAAAGGTGAGATATGGGACCTAAAGAAAACGCTTTGGCAAAGAAAATTTTTATTTGGAACTTGCAAAAAGTTGATTTTTGCAGTGCCCAAAAAAAAATGTTTTAAAAGGAATCCTTTCTTGGTATTTTTTTAAATAAATTTAATCAAATTTTGTCTTAAATTTTACAAAAGTACCTATGTTTTTCTAAAAACCAGTTAAAATATTTTCAATCAATAATTTTCTTATGCAAATATTTTAGATGTCTTTAACTTTAAGAAAAATGCAGATGTTTTTGCGAAATTTGAGGTTTGACGATAAACTTTGATCAAATACGCAAAAAAATACAAATAAAAGATTTACTTTTAAAATTTAGATTTTCTCTGAGGGCGCTGCAAAAAAAAACAACTTTTTTGTGCATATTCTTAGAAAAAAAACTTTTTTCCAAAGTGTTCCCCAAGGTCGATAGCATGTGGTATATATTTGGTGTCTGTTCCATGTGCCACTTTTTGGATAACACATTTTGTAAATTTAGAGCTGCCAATGTATTAAAACATATTTTTAATTAATGATTATATTATTAGTTTAGTATTCAGCAAGCTGTATTTTTTATTATTTAATTTTAATTATATTTTAGTGTGTAGTTTATTTATTTTTTATATTAAGCAAGTTATGTTTTTTGGCCAATGCCGCATTTAAAATTTTATTTTTGGGATAATATCACGGGTTCATTTTGCCTCTTCCCAAATAAAAACAAATATAGTTTTTAACCATCGAAAACTTCCTTTTTTAAGTCACACAAAAAAATGTTAAATAAATAAATAAAGGTCAAGAAAAAAAATCACAATAAAAATAAATTAATTTCGATTTTTGGTTTATGGGCGGTAATATCAAACAAAAAATTGTTAGGCTTAAAAGGTAGATGGTTAAATTGGGAAAAGCTTTCATTTTCAGATCTTATAAAAAATAAAATTTACGAGATAGATTATCCAAAAACTATATCTCAAAAGAAAAAATAACAAACAAAACCTTAAAGCTTTTTTGGATTTACGCGTCGTTATGACATCATTGTTTAAATGCAAAAATATGTTTAAAGTAATGTGCAGCCATAAGTGCAGTTACTACTCTAAATATTTATAATATTGCATTTAACTTCTTCGGGTCATATTTATTGGCGCTAACTTTGTTAAATAATCGATATAAGATTTTATACTAACACGATTTTATGTAGCCATTACATTAACGAAAATATAGGTTAATTACCAGAATTTTCGTAATATCACATTTTTAACACCATAATGTAATCTACTGGTTTAAGAGTTAAACTGCCTTCCAAATATGGAACCTGTTTTATTATCAATATAGTAATATTATATAAAAAATCCGTTTAAAAAATTGACAGGTAAATTTTTAAAACCTTTCGTATTTCCATTAATTTGGTTTAATTTTACTGACTTACTGATTTAGACTCTATGAGTCTAAAAATTTATTAAGTTATTTTATAACGGACTCCTGACGTGAAAATATATCGAACTTAAGAGACTTAGTTATATCTAAAGGTATGTACATACCGAAAAAACAAACAAGAACAAACATTCGTTCTTGTTCACCTTGTTTGTATGTGTTCTTTGTTTATTGTTCGCGTTTTTCTTGTCTACATAGCGCAATCAAATAGTTGTTCACTCTTGTTTGATCAGTTGGGAAAGTTATGGATGACGACGAGCAAAATTTATTTCTCTTTATGTATGTACACACTGAAAAAACAAACAAAAACCAACATTCGTTCTTGTTCACTTTTTTTGTGTGTTTTTTTTTATTGTTTATTTTTTCTGTCCATAGCGCAACCAAATGTTTATTACTCTTGTTCGACTAGTTGGAATGGTTATGGATAACCATAAAAACAATAATTATCTTTGATGTACCGATGTCCAATGGAAACAGTGTGAACAAGAACAAACAAACGTTTGCTCGCCGTTTTAACTATATACATTAAGGGAAAACGTTTGTTTGCTGATGTTTGTTCTTGTTTGTTTTTTCGGTGTGTACATACTTTTTGATGTACCGAGGTCTACTCGAACATGCATGAACAAAGACGGACAAACGTTTGTTCGCGTCTACACTAAAGCAAAACGTTTGTTTGCTGATGTTTGTTTTTTCGGTGTGTACCTACATACCTTAAGATAACTTTGTTTAACCGGCAGAAAACGTAAAAAATTAAAAATTTAAATAAATTTATATTTTTTTGTTTAAAGTTTTTTTTAAACAATTAAACAATGTTTAAATCTTATTTGCATTTTGGTGAAAAATCTGCACTATATTTTCAGATGTAGAAAAAATAATAGGATGTATGTAAAAATTAAATAATATTTAAAATAAAAGTTATATAAATTCAATTTTTCAAATTAAAGATATTAGGAGATACTTTTTTAAATGTATAATAATATTTCAAAAACCTATTTGTTGTTCTTTTTTCACAAAAAAGGTACCATTTTATTTAATGTAAAGGTAACTTGTAATAACTTTAGCCTAAGGTAACTGAAGCTACACAATTATATTTTTATAATACGTTAAAGCATTTTCTTTTTCTAAAAAGTCAGAAGTATTCTAGTTTACTTTGTGATTATTATTAAATGCATATTTAAAATTGTAGAATTTGGGGATTTTAATGTAAATTTAAGTTTTTTTTTAAGCACTTGGCTGGCAGTCCTAAAGATTGACAAAAGTAAAATGTATAACATTTTCAACAAATTTTAAAAAATACTATAATTTATTTCACTTATTAGGCCATTTGCTTCAAATAGTCTTGTTTTGTGCCAAGAGTGTTAAAAGTAGGTATTTACATATTTTAATTTTTGGTTCTTTAAGTTTAAGAAAAAAATATTTACAAAATTAAAGGATAGTGATTTTAAGCTAAAATTATGTTTTGTGGTAGTATTTTAAATATAACTATTTTTGGCCTCTCCCTTGGGATCTATTAGTAATTCTATTTTTTTTAAACTTTTATCTCGACATTGAGAAATGTATTTTCATTAATTTTAAACACGTTAAAAGTTTGTATCCGCTTTTAAAGAGTTAACATTTTTAATTATAATAAATTATTTTCATTTTATCGCAAAAAAACCTTATAACTTTTTTGAAAAGAGGTAAAAATTTGGATTTTTTATATTTTAGTAAGTAATATGAATAACAGAAGAAACTAAGCAATCCGGGTAAAATAAATACTTGGCCTATACTTTAGAATATAAATAAGTGTGTGTAGGTTTTCTTTTACCTTTAATCTGGAATTTGTGTTGCTTTTAAAAACTTTTTAAAAAGAGGTATATGATTGAAATTCTTTTAATTCTAAGAAGTAAAATAAAAAGCTAGAAAAACTAAGCAATTTAGGTAAGCAAAATACTCAAACATATTTTTTTTTCCTTACAAAAAAGAAAAAATAACAGTAATTTGTGGCTTGGAAAGATGCGAAAAAAAATGTTTTTGGTTTAACTGTACTTCTATCTAACCGTTTAAGTGAATAATCAAAAAAAAAAATAGTGGTACATGCAGTTGTTTGTCCAAATTAGCATGTTTTAATTTTTAAGACACAAATAATTGAAGTATTTGGAAAAAAGTTAAATTCTAGTATCAAATATGCTTAAAATTGTTCATAAAAATTAAAAATGCTATAACATACTAAGGACGAAACCGGGAGTATTGCGTACAGCTTTCCCCCGTTGCTATAAAAGATATTATTTAAAATATGGGATGCATATTTTAGATGTATCTAAATAGGCGATTTGTTAATTATTTGGATGTAAAATATCATTACGGTTTAGAAGGCCTATGGCTTTTTGTATTTTATCGTTTAAAAATAAAATTTTTTGGTTTGTAAGCACATCTAAAAATAAACCTTTGTTTTGTTACTTCTGTACTTTTTCGCTATTTTTTCTACTATTTTAAATTTTGTAGACCACGAAAAACTTATTTTATAAAAAACCAAGAATTAAGTCAACAAAAAATGGGAACTTTAATTTAAACCTGGTAATGCAATACTTGGTGGGTAGTTTTTAATTTTGGTAGATAAAATAAGGGTTTAAAATAAAAAAATTAAAAAATATAAGATAAACAAGATGACCTATGGTAAAAAACAGACATACTTAAATAAATTTTCTACAAATTTATTTTGGGTCTTAGAGGTATATACAGGGCGATTCATGAGGAAATGTCAATACTTCAGGTACGTAGTCAGGTCAACAGTCCAAAAATTAACATAAATGTCTTTACAAATATGGGTCCGCAAGGCCTTCGTTTCCAAAATACAGGGTGTTAAAGTTTTTAGTTAATTTTTCTATTTTTTAAATAAAATCTATGCTAATGTAAATATTGAAGTAAAAATTGGTACCCGGGGATTTTTTGGTACGACGGATTCGAATCTAATTTTGTTACGGCTCTTACTTGTAGGGGGCGCCACCTACACGTCTTTTTCTATTTTGAACAATCACAATTTTTTGGTACGGCCCTGTATTAGATTTTTAGGTAAATAAATGATTGTTTTGTTATTTAAAGGTTGATATAAGCAACCGTTTTCGAGATATTTGGATTTAAAAAAATTACGACGCATCTGATTTTCTTATAGCAAAATTTAAAAAAATAAAATGTATAATTAAACAATCTTTATTTTTATTTTCAATAAAACAATTACTTTTTAGTTAAGTTTAGCAAAACATAAGCTAGGTTTTACAATTTTCAAAAAAAAAAAAAAAAAAAAAAAACTTGTATTTCGGAAACGAAGGCCTTGCGGACCCATATTTATATAGACTTTTATGTTTATTTTTGAACCCTGAATACGTACCCGAAGTATTGACATTTCCTCATGAATCACCCTGTATATCATAGACACGTGCTAAAAAGATATTTTAGAGGAACAAGATAAAAAAAATATATAATTAGAAAAACGTATTTTTTACCAAATTGTATTAAATACATATAACTAATATACTTAAATAAAGTAAAGAAGGCAAATACACCAGTTTGTAAAGCCATCATACCAAAAAAAATTTAAAGACTTTAAATTTAATCCTAATATTACTGTTAAACTTAGAAACGCGATTTACACTAAAATAAAATATTTGACCTTAAGTTTCAACGCAAGGATTACCTATCAGAATAAATATATGATTAAATAATTTAGTAGAAAACCGCTTTATTTTAAGGATAATCCTAAACAAATAACTGGTCTCCATTTTTCGCTCCGTTTATTTGCGTAATTTTTCTCCAACTGTGGAGAAGGTGTATATTCATCCTATATTTAGTTCATTTTAAATTAACAAAGATAAAACGACAATATACAATGTAAATTATGAATGTAGCTGGTCGATACATAGTCAATTAATGCATGACACTTATAATTAAATGTGGTAAATAAATACCTCTTGCGGACATTTGAGAGCACGATTTTTAGGTATTTTGGGCGGATGACCCGTCTTAATTACACTAATTGAAAATAATACACCGAAAGGACGGTTTTAGCTTCGGATACTCTAAATTCCTCATTAATATTCTCGATTTGTTACTGGTAACCGAGCATTCGACAGGAGTAAGCAGTGGCAATTAAGCACCTTGGGACAACTAACTGCGTAATGGGACCTCACAAGATGGTCTTGATTTAAAAAGGCACACTCGTAAATATATTTTAGAGCAATCATGCATGTTTTCGTAAAGTACTGTTTCCAGTAAGTTAAGAAAAAACCAATTGATAATTTACCCATATTCGGTTTAACATAAATCTTTTACGGCATCATTTTTGTTAAAATAGGAGTTGATAAAACTTTCTTTCATGTAGGTAAGACAATAAAATATATTTGAGTGCTAGCTCTTAGCCCCACAAAAAAAAAAGTAATGTAATATAAACATTTTTAAAAGTTTTTTAAAAATGTATATTGAAAGCAGAAATAAATGTTATTTGAAAGAAGGTGTTTCTTGGACTATTATTTTGATTTATTTAAAAGCATTTTTTAAACCTTTGGTTGATGCTTTTCTATTGTAATTTCGATAGTATTTAATCAGGAAGCGTATTAATGCTTAGCGGGCGTTTTCTGTAAGCTTCCTCGTGTCTGGTCCTGGAATGGGGAATTTTAATCGAATGCCATCTGGTATAATGCCTTGGACTCTACCATTTATAGGAAACTTGATATGTGTTGTCCCTTTGGTTAATTTAATTTTGAATTTTTTGTAACCACAAAACTTATCGCTAATATCGGGTCCATATGGGGCTTCTTGTTTTTGCTTAAAGGTCATAGACGATGATGTGGATTTCCGTTGTCTAAATTTATTTGGAAACACAACGTTTTTTAAGTCAAAAAGTATCTTCAGCCGTCTTCAGGTGAATAAAATAACGCGACTAGGCGGATATTTATACTAAAACTCAGAGCGCTCAGTGATGGATGCGATCATGAGTTCAACGCTTTGAATTATCTTTATCCAAGGCTGAGATTACACTTAGTAAGAAGTAGTTTTCAAACATTTTTAATATCTAAAGGTGGTTTACTAAAGCATAAAGCTTTTTGGGTGATGAGTGATGACTGCTGCTTTCTTGAATTTTCTTTTCTTCCGGTGCTAATCTCGGTGTATGATCTTAGCTTCTGACCACCTCGTATGATGCGCTTAAGTCCTAGCGCGGTCATCGACACCAGTTTTTTCGGTTTTTCCTATTGTTGTACATCTCCGGCATTCTCTAATCTAGTTGAGTGGGATATCCATTTGTTTTTTTAATGTTGTCAATTTCTTGTTGGAGTGTTCCTGATGTGATGCGTCTTGTAAATGTTCTATCCACAAGAGTTCTAACAATGCCGAGTTTTGTGTTGTTAAAGTGATAAAAAGTTAAGATATTACCTTGTGATTGATTACACACTTGTGTGTGTTTTGTTTGCGTTACATTAAGGTGTGGATGTAATAGGCATTTTTCATGATTTTTTTTTATTAGCTTATTGCAAAGCCACATGAAAATAAAGGCCGAAAATATTTTTTCCCGATTTTTTTGATCTCCGGAAACGCCTTAAAAATCAATTTTAAGTTTAAATTTTGTAGGCCCGTGACGTCACGGCCCTAAATTTTCTATTGGTGGAATTACTGCTTTGTTGTCAGCTTTTTGATATTCGATAAGCCTGTCATCAAATATCGATATGTGCAACATCTACAAAGTTGGCGTTTTCTAAACAGACTTGGCATCCATGTTGAATTTGATTGGTTAGGGGAGTGGCGGGCTATTTAAATTACAATGATAATTAAACCTTAAATAGAAAAGTAAGGGGTTTGTATTTTTCCGTGTTATTTAGCAGGTTTTGCTAAATTGTGTTTCTACTTTTAATATTTACACACAACATTCTCAATATCAATTGAGTGAAAATACCCTATTATTATTCCACTAAACCGTGACATCTAGCAACGAAAAACTGCGGTTCAGTTTCAAACTTTGAGACCTATTTATGAATTTATTTAGATTATTTTAAAATCATTACAAAAAATTTACCTTCAAGTGATCTTGAAGTGGCGTCTGGGTGACCTGGAAGGTGAAAAAAAGCACGGATTCGGGCTTAACATCCCCAAAAACTGTCATACATTTTTTTCAATTTTTTTTTCCTCATGTTGCAGTTTAACCTTTAAATGACCCTAAAAGTAAAAGCCTAGGGGTCGACCGTTTTTAGATTTAGAGTTAGCAAACCGAAGAATCTATAGGCCAATTTTCTCAGATTCTTCAATGCTATTCATATATTTAACCTCAGTATGACTTTAAGATGCCCTTGAACTTTGGGATAACCTTTAAAGTCAAAGTCAGCCTGAATTTTTACTCAGCGGCACTAAAAACATAATTTTTTTAAACTTTTCTTCGTTTTTTTCTTCGTAGTTTCACTATTAAAAGACCTTTAAATTAAGGGCATAGAGGTCGACCGTTTTCAGATTTGGATTAAGCAAACCAAAAAATCTATAGACCAATTTTTTTAGATTTTTTTAAGGTCATTTATATGTTTACCCTCAGTATGACCTTAAGATGACTTAAAATGCTAAAATAATCCCGCATTTATACTCGGCCCTAAAAACTTATATATAAATTAAAAAAAAATCTTTTGTGTTTTCTTAGTTTAACCCTCAAGTAATCTTGAACCTGATGTAATAGACGTTAACCGACCTTAAATTCGGAATTAAGGACCCCAAAAACCCTTGGGAACCCTGGTTTCGTGCGGTGTACCCTTCGAGGTCCAATGTTGACCAATGTTATTTTTCACTAAACAGTTAGATATTACCTATTCTTGTCTTAGTTCTAGCAGCCAGTAACACAGCGTACTGTCTAAAAAATATGTTTTTGGTAAACAATTAAAAGCACCTGGGTTGTACAAAAACATTACAAATATAGTAAATTGTAGATGGTTTTTAAGTATATCCAAATTTATTTTCCAATGTGACAATATCGTATTTTTTCGTGCCTCACTTCAGTTGAGATACCTAATCCCTATATATTAAAATACTGTCAACTTCTTTACCATCTTTAAAGTGCTAAGATTTATGACTTACCAGTAGCAAAATTTATGACGAAAATAAAATGACAAATTGCTTAAACCTAAAAAAATTTGATAAATGTATTTATGCAAAACATAATGGACAAAAGTGAAGTTTTATATGCCTAGATGACTATCAAAGATAAAATAAAAATTGTCGTTCTAGAAAAAGCTAATTATACATTCGGTTATTTAGAACTAATTACCAGCTAAAGTCATGAGACGTTCTCCGAATTACGGCTTCACACTTGATATGTCCAGTTAAAGATTTTCATCAGAAGAGCCTTCCTAACTAACTACTGTTGACGAGTTGTTATATCAGTATTTGACAATATAAGATAAATTAAATTTTATTTAAGAGGACAAAATTGTAGTAAACAAAATTATTTTTTTAGCGTTTTATTTAAGATTAAAGATATACCTTATATTTTCATTGTCTTTGCTTATTTTACATGCGCAAAATTTTACTCGATAACGCGTATTTATTTGAAGACGGTAAAACTCAATACAATGTCGTTACTTATAACTCATATGTTATGTTTGATGACCGATGACAAAAATATAATCCTTATATGTACCACGTCTCTCTACACTATGATAAACCATAATTATCCAGTTTTAAGGAAATTTAGATCCAGAAAATATTGATCACTGATTACGTATAAAAATTAAGGCTAGGGGCTTTTAGTGATTATTTCAAATTTTTAGTAGGGCGTAGAAATTGATTTAAATATTTTTTTTAATTAAATTTAAAAAAAGTTTAAGATATAGAGTGTTATACATTTTTTTTTAATTGTCTAATTTTTAAGATGTTCAAGGTATGTTAGAACTTTTTTGGGCTTTAAGCTGTGACTGTCCAAAGATAAAAAAATATCCAATATTTTTTGTAATGTTACTTAATATTAAACCTCCAATAAACTGCATAAAGTTTAAAAATAGCATAAATATGTTTTTTTTTTACGTAATTCTCAGACACAAACTACTAGATTTTTTTAAGATTTTGATTTTATATAGATTGTATTACAAAATATGGTAAATAAAAGTGTTTTTTAGTTGAAGAGTATAGTATACGGGTTCGCCAAACTAAAACGGGCGAAGGTTCTTTTTAAGTAATTTTCGTCTTTTTGGGGAAACGCGCGGACTGGTTTACTTTTCTTACGAGGGGTAAAATTTGTAAGTATATGCAGAAACTCCTATCCGCAAACCCCTGACCAGGGTAAATTCCACTCCTGAAATCTTAATGGAAAGGGGTACTTACCTTGCTTAAAAGCTCTTTTAATTTTCTTTATGTAGATACCTACATTAAGATGTTTTGATTTATTTGGTTTCAAAATACAGAATGTCTAAAGAAAAGCAAAATATCTATTTTTTTTTGTGTTTAAAATGATTTCTAAATAACAACGATTGCACTCGTGTAATTTTATTTCAAAGGAAAAACATTTTTACACTGAGTCGTGATCCCTTACTGCAACGCCTTGACAAGGGTGCGTTCCACCCCTAAAATCTAAGAAAGAAAGGGGGGCCAAGTAGTACCTTCTAGAAGTTTTTCATTTTTCCCCACAGACATATTTTCTTCAGCTCATTTGGTACAGCGATTTTCGATATCCAGGCTGGTTTTACTGAATATAAATTTTTGCGGTTAACAATAAACATTTATTTGCAAAAGTGAAAGTTTAAGTAATAATCTACTCCTGCTACACCACTAAAACAATACTATCAATTTAAAGATGTTAAAAATGGCTACCATTAGCGCCGATGCAGTAATATAGATTTTGCTCGAATCTTTCTCGCACATTTTGTAGCATTTCAGCAGTAATTTGACTATATTCGAAATTGATGCATGATTGAAGGGCATTCACTTTACTTTTCATGTGACCCTACAAAAAAAATCCAGTGGTGAACGATCTGGCAATCGAGGAGGCGATACCTTCTTTCTCCATTAATAATAATTTGGTTTAAAGATCAGCTACCTATAATTTGGCTCTAGTGAATCAATTATTAGAAAATAATTGATTCAATTTAAGGCACGTTTATTAAATCTTGTATGTTAAGAAGCCAATTTAATAAATAAAAAAAAAACAAGAATTCCATATATATTTTGCATAGTCACTCTATATATCGAAAACTGCTTCACTAAGTGAGCTAATGAATGTGTGTCCCTAAAAACCTTTAGAACGAGGTGCTACTTGGCCCGTTATTTCTCCTTAGATTTAATAGTTGGAAAACAGGGTTGTCAAAGCGTTGCAGTTAGGGATCATGCCTTAGCGTAAAAATGTTTTTTTATTTGAAATAAAAGTACACGGAATCGTTGGATGTTATTTAGAAATCCTTTTAAACACCAGAAAATTGGATATTTTGCTTTTCCTAGGACCTTCTGTGTTTCAACAAACACTGAATCAAAACGGCTTGCTGTATGTATTTACAAAAAGAGAATCAAAAAAGATTTTAAAAGGGTACAACTTGACCCCCTTTCCGTCAAAGTTTTCAGGGATTTGCCCTGGTCAAAGGCTTGCCGATAGGGCTTTCAAGGACTAACCATTTTCCCCCCCAAAAAAGGTATATGGCATTTTTTTTTTTAATATAAAAGTACTCAGGCCTTTGCTCGCTTTGTTAAGCCACCTTGTATAGTTTATTTGGCAATATAGGTTTTACTAAAAATAATTATTGATTTTTCCTACACAATTTTATTAAGTTTTTTTCTCTTTGTTTTGAAATTAAAACTGTATTACGCTATTTAAAAATATAGGTATGTTAAGGACAAGTTCAAAGCTTTTGTACAATAGCCATGTTTATACATGGTTTTAAAATGGGCATGTACCGGGCTTTAACGGATTACCAACAAAAATATAAACAAACCAACTGGGGCGCAACACCCGGCCGATTAGAGGGGAGGGGCTTTAGCCCCAGTCTTTAATGTCTATATTTCGAAAACCAGTAGGGTATTAAATTATTTTTTCTAGCATTTTAAGAAGTTTGTATTGATGTCAACGGAAAACAGATAATGCCAAATAATATTGTTTTGCGAATCATACCTAAATCATTATGACTTTTAAATAATCTAATTTTTGTAAACCAGATTTTCAAATCTATTCTTTTTAATATCTTGTTTTAAGAATAATAACACAGGTCAACATTTGATTTACGCAAGAACGCCGGGAGCGGTTAGGTGCTACTAGGGTTTTTGGGGTCGCTGATTACGATGAGAGGGTCGGTTAACCCCTATCACCAGTGGCGGCTCGTGGTCAATCTTTCGGGGAGGCCATTAATTAAAATTTCAAATGCATATGGCTTAACTGATTTTTAGTAAAAAAAAACAATTTTAGGCATTTTATTTTACACAGACGTTTACTCTGAAGAAAAAAAAAAAAAATTCAAATAATTATTTAGAAGATTTTTTTTATTTAAGAAACATCAATATAAATAAACATACATCTTTAACGAAAAATTGACACTTTTAAAAAAACAATGAAGTAACATATTCTATAAAAAACTAAAGATTAAAAAGCATACTTGATTATAAAGAAAATAGGTTATAACTTTCATATTTAAATTTTAAAAATTCTTACACATATTAACCATTAGTTTAAATTATGCTTATACATTGCTTTCATTGAGAACATATTGATAACATCATTTTCTAAATATGTACTACACCAACAAGTAGTTACTTTCCCATAGTTCTTCAAGTACTCGCAATAAAATGCTTATCTATTTCATTACAAAAAATAAAATATAAATTCCTAAAATCAAACACCTTGAAAAATGTGTAATTTTCCTCATCGCGGCTGTTGACCCAGATCATGCGATGACACTGCTTCAGAAAGCAGCCAAAATCGCCCAATCGTAAATTAGATCAGGAAAACTCGACTCGGCTCCGTTTAAAACAATGCGGTCAATGAAGGCAGGCAGCCCGGTTTTTGGCCGACAAACGAAACCACCGATCTGGAGATCGCTGCGCGAAGCTTGTGGAATCCAGTAATCGGTCAACGAGTTTATATGCTTAGAATAATAAAGGACAATTTAAAAGATTTAAAAAAATAGTTTTTTTCATTTATATCATTATTATGTTTTTGTTCCGAAATATTAGTCAAAAATATTGGGAGGTCATTGACCAAATGACCCAATGGAGCAGCCGCCACTGTCTATCACGTCAGGTTCACGATCATTTAAAGGTCAAGTGAAGAAAAAATAATTGGAAAAATCGAAAAATGTATGCATATGTTTTTAAGGTCGCTAAATCCGAGGTTTATTTACATCTACTCCAGAGGTCATCCAGGGTCATTTCAAGGTAATTTTGAATTGTTTTTGGGATAAAAATGTTAAGTACGATTCGAAAAATCTGAAAAAATGAGTATGTTTTCAAGGTCGGCGAATCGGAATCTGAGTTCATTTAACCTCCATAAGGTCGGGTTCAAGGCCAAAAAAGGTCAAGTGGAAAAAAAGGTATAAGAAAAATATGAAAAAATTGATGCCTATATAGGGTGATTTATGAGGAAATGTCAATACTTCAGGTACGTAGTCAGGCTTCAAAAATAAACATAAAAGTCTATACAAATCTGGATCCGCAAGGCCTTTGTTTCCGGAATTTGATTGATTCTAAAGTTTTTAGTTAATTTCTCTATTTTTTAAATGAAATCTATAATAATGTAGTAAAAATTGGAGTAAAAATTTGTAACCGGAGGTTTTTTGGTCTGACGGATTCGATCCTAATCTTAGTACGGCTCTTACTTGTAGGTAGCAATCTACACGTCTTTTTACTATTTTGAAGAATCACAACTTTTTTGGTACGACCCTGTCTTACATTTTTAAGTAAATTGGATATGTATTTTGTTATTTTAACGTCAAAAAGGTATAGCTGTTAAGAGTTGATATGAGCAACAATTTACGAGATATTTGGATTTAAAAATTACGACGCATCTGATTTTATTATAGCAAAATAAAAAAAAAATGAACAAAATGTGTAATTAAACAATTTGTATTTTTATTTTCAATAAAAATATTATTCTTTAATTATGTTCAGCAAAACATAAGCTAGGTTTTATAATTTTCAAAAATTATTTTTTTTTCAACAAAAAACCCAAACTGTATTTTGGAAACGAAGGCCTTGCGGACTCATATTTGTATAGACTTTTATGTTTATTTTTGGACCCTGAATACGTACCTGAAGTATTGACATTTCCTCATAAATCACCTTGTATATAGATACAAAGTGTAAATAAACGCCGGATTTGGATTCAGCGAGCTCAAAAACTTATGAATGAATTTTTCCAGATTTTTCCGATTGTTTTATCTTTACTTGATATTCAAATAACCTTGAACCCAACGTGATTGAGATTAGATTAAATTAGATTAGATTATTTGAGCGAAGATGGAAAAATGACCTCCACCACTGCAACCTTACCAGATTTATATTACTTTCTCATATCGTTCTTTAGAGTACCTTATCCAGGCCCGTCTTCTTAACTAGACTCCAGAGCCTTGACACTGGCCACTCCATATATTTTGCCGGTTTGGGCTTTTCCTCACCAAGCCTAGTAAACCTAAGCCCACATAGTGCTTCGCAGTGGCACCACACATGTAGGCTGTTTTTCAGCCTCCTGGCAGAACCTATACAGGCTATCCTTCACCAAGCCTATTCTTTCAAGGTGCTTGTTGAGTTTGCAATGTTCTATTAGTTGATCTACTGTTATCCTTACGACTTTACGACTGTAGCTCAGTTAACTCGAGGTAAACTTGGCAGAGCAGGTCTTAATAAACTGCTTTACCTGTCGCTGTCCTGGTGTTTGTATCCACCAGCTTTGAAATTCTCTGTGTATCCAGCTCTTAATAGATGTTTCAAGGAGGCCTGCCGAGATTCCACCGAATGGCTCAGGGCCTATCATTTCCATGGCTGATCCTCATTGGCTAGGTCGTCGGCCTCTTCGTTACCTGGGTGGCCCTCGTGGCCTGGATTCCAGGATACCGTAAGTTTGTTTGTCAAGCCAAGTGATGGAGGTTAACCGACCTTCTTATAATCAGCGACCCCAAAAACCCAAGTAGCAAAAAACCGCTTCCGGCGTTCCCGCGTATATCAAATGTTGAGCAATGATAATTTAAGTGTCAGAAACCTTTAAGGATTATATAGTTGCCTCTGAGTTTTACTGAAGTTCTAGATTCAATGCTAAATTTTTGGCTTTTCCGTTATGATGTTGTATTAATTTTCAGTAACAACTAAATAAAATTTAATTTATGTGATAATAAATTTTCTATTTTTATTTATACTTGAAATGAACAGGTATACCATATTGTTTATGAACTACGTTTAGAATGTTCTAAAGAATCCAAAAATTTGATAATATATAGAGTGTTGCATTTAAACTAAGAAAGTTTTTTTGTCACTGTTAAATGACATAACCTGTATAAAAAGGTTTTGAGAAAAATATACGGAACTAAAATTACCAATCGACATGTCCAAATGTTGTTTCAAACACGCCCCCATTTATTTATTATCGAATTTATTCCATTTGACTGATACACACTGTAAGATAATAATATTTTTAAATAAATGATTCAGGTTTATATTGTTACAAAACCTCAATTTTAGTGACAATGACTCACAGTTTTTCTGCCAATATTTTATCATCATTTTACAGAAATAATTTAATTTCTGCATACATTTTAGTCCTGTTCTGAAGATAAAGGTTGATTTTATCTTAGAAGGATAATACTTTAAAATAAAGTTGTATGTACGTAACCAATGTATTTTACTGTGTTTTGTTTAAAAAAGCAACATCCCAGGTATATTTCTGTAATAAAGTCATCGCAAGTCTCCAATGGTGATATTTATTACCATCTAAATGGTAAATCCGTGTCTTCCATCACACCCGCTACATACTAAGAACCTTAGTATCGGTTTTTATATGCGGCACTCCCACATTTCAGTACAATTCTATCAATAAAAAGCTTTCTGCTTTGGATTAAATCGTATTTTATTTGAGTTTTGGTGAATAAAATTAGTTTTAGTGCTATTTATCTTATTGGTTGTAAACCATATATTCTTAAACCCAGGTGGTCCTCTCTTAAAAACCAAAGACAAGTACGAGCTTAACATTTAAAATTTACTTTTTTAGATAATACAGTTTGTTATTGGTGTCTGTTATCAAAATATGTGACTTAATAAAGATATATTTGATAGGTTTAAAGATATAGTTGGTTTGTTAGTCTAATGACCCATTAAAATAAATGAAATTTATACTTTTTATTTTATGTTGTAGTTAGGTTAAGTATTTTTCTTTGTTTTATAGTGACTGAAAGGAAAATATATAGTTATATTACTTTATATTAAAAATAATATTTTGCAGGAACATTTTGCTTTGCTTATTTGGATAGAAAATGACAATACTTATGCAGTGTGTTTCTTAATAATATGCGAATATTTGAGGGTCTGATTGTACACTTGTACAGGAAAAAAATTACATTTTTAGATAATACAGTTTGTTATTGGTGTCTGTTATCAAAAAATGTGACTTAATAAAGATATATTTAATAGGTTTAAAGGTATAGTTGATTTGTTAGTCTAATGACCCACTAAAATAAATAAATTTTAAACTTTTTATTTTATGTTGTAGTTAGGTTACGTATTTTTCTTTGTTTTAAAGTGACTGAGAGGAAAATATCTAGTTATTTTACTTTATATTTAAAATAAAATTTTGCACGAATATATTGCTTTGCTTATTTGGATAGAAATTGACAACACTTATGCTGCGTGTTTCTTAATAATATGCGAATATTTGAGGGTCTGATTGTACAGGAAAAAATTTTGTTTTTAGATAATACAGTTTGTTATTGGTGTCTGTTATTAAAAATGTGACTTAACAAAGATATATTTAATAGGTTTAAAGATATAGTTGGTTTGTTAGTCTAATGACCCACTAAAATAAATTAATTTAACACTTTTTAGTTTATGTTGTAGTTAGGTTACGTATTTTTTTTTGTTTTATAGTGACTGAAAGGAAAATATCTAGTTATATTACTTTATATTACAAATAAAATTTTGCAAGAATATATTGCTTTGCTTATTTGAATAGAAAATGACAACACTTATGCGACCCACTAAAATAAATAAATTTTAAACTTTTTATTTTATGTTGTAGTTAGGTTACGTATTTTTCTTTGTTTTAAAGTAACTGAAAGAAAATTATCTAGCTATATTACTTTATATTAAAAATAAAATTTTGCAGGAATATATTGCTTTGCTTATTTGGATAGAAATTGACAACACTTATGCTGCGTGTTTCTTAATAATATGCGAATATTTGAGGGTCTGATTGTACAGGAAAAAATTTTGTTTTTAGATAATACAGTTTGTTATTGGTGTCTGTTATTAAAAATGTGACTTAACAAAGATATATTTAATAGGTTTAAAGATATAGTTGGTTTGTTAGTCTAATGACCCACTAAAATAAATTAATTTAACACTTTTTAGTTTATGTTTTAGTTAGGTTACGTATTTTTTTTTTTTTTTGTTTTATAGTGACTGAAAGGAAAATATCTAGTTATATTACTTTATATTAAAAATAAAATTTTGCAAGAATATATTGCTTTGCTTATTTGGATAGAAAATGACAACACTTATGCGACCCACTAAAATAAATAAATTTTAAACTTTTTATTTTATGTTGTAGTTAGGTTACGTATTTTTCTTTGTTTTAAAGTAACTGAAAGAAAATTATCTAGTTATATTACTTTATATTAAAAATAAAATTTTGCAGGAATATATTGCTTTGCTTATTTGGATAGAAATTGACAACACTTATGCTGCGTGTTTCTTAATAATATGCGAATAGTTGAGGGTCTGATTATAGAGGCAAAATTTAGATTTTTAGATAATACAGTTTGTTATTGGTGTCTGTTATTAAAAGAATGTGACTTAATAAAGATATATTTGATAGCTTTAAAGATATAGTTGGTTTTTTAGTCTTATGACCCACTAAAATGAATGAATTTGACACTTTTTATTTTAGGTTGTAGTTAGGTTACGTATTTTTCTTTGTTTTATAGTGACTGAAAGGAAAATATCTAGTTATTATATAATATACTTTATATAAAAATAAAATTTTGCAGAGATATATTGATTTTCTTATTTGGATAGAAAATGACAACACTTCTTAATAATATGCGAATATTTGAGAGTCTGATTGTACCGGGAGTCCAAATAAGACAGGACGACGCACAGCGTTGGGAAAATATTTTTAGTAAAAGGGGTGAAAAGAAATAGGCGGAAATTATTTTTAAGTTTCCAAAACTACCGCAAGATGGCATAACCGCAACGATAAATTAAAAAACCTATTTTTTCTCCAAAATTAGCCAGTCTTAGGTACAATTTTTTTAACATTAACAAAAACTCTAACCATTAATTTGGTTAGGGACTTTTTGTCGTATTGCCAATAATAAGGGTGGGGAAAGATGATAAATAATGCAACTTTTAAAAAGCTCTGTCTTCTATATCTTTTATGAAAAGTGGTTCAAGTAGGTACTCGTTTAAAAAAAAATTAGATCTTTTAACTGTCGTCCTTTTTGCGTCGGCTAGTTTGTAGTAAAAAAATACCTATACTTCGGAGGAAACCGCGTTTTGATATTGGCTTTCATTTTCGAGTTATTTCAAATAACCTGTATATGCTTAACTTTATATGCTACTATATGCTTAACTTTATCAGTGGCGTACGTACTAGCAATGACTTTGATATTTTTAAAGAAGCAGAAATGGTTCGCCAATGTTTTTTTTTAGTTCTTTTTAAATTTCTTGTTTTATTACTTTTTTCTTAAGTTTTTTTGCAATGTTTGGTTTATGGAAAAAATAAAAACAGTAAAAAAAAATCACATATAACCACAAAAAAATTCAAAAGCATTTATCGGCAATAGAAACAGCATATCGATGGCTTAGTATAAAAACCTCTTATTTTCATTTTTTCCAAAAATGACATTTTGGTGGTTTTAAAGAAAAAGTTTTGTATATTATATATAACAGCTGTTACAAAAATTCCAACTGCACAGTGCTGCTCTCTACAGACAACCACAGAAACCACCTATGTCCGCTACTCCCAAGATTTAGTGGATTTAGTGTGAAAACCCTGTATATCCAAGGAAGATTGGCTGCATTTTTTAAGTGTTCGCAGTGTGCTTTCTCACTACAAAACATTTCGTGGGTGTTAGTTTAAATCCAAAACATGTAAAAGGATTAAAATCTTTCTAGGCGAAATAGTGCAGCAAATCAGTTTTTTGTGTCTCCTGTAAAATTTATATTTTGTGCCATACGAGGTTTTCATACTAAGCCATCAATATATATAAAAGTAAGCCGTAAAAACCTAAAATAAATTGTTTTATCACTTTCTTTTTAAGTAAGCCTAGCAGTGGGGTTCTACTATTTTAATTATTACCAACAATTATAGGATTTTTGGATAGAAGGCTCGTTTGCATGATAGGTTATTATTATAATATATGTTTTAACTATTAAAAAAAAATTGTTAAAAACGAAAAAGAAGAAAAAGGTCTTTTGTACAAACAAAAAACAAGCCAAACAAAAATCGCATTTAGTTAACAACTTAATCAAACCTCTAGCTAAGTAAGTTAATATAATCATGACAAAGCAAACATGGAATTCTCACTTGGAGAACAGAATAAAGAAAGCATATATTGCATTTGATCAATGCCGCAGAATCATAGGGAATACTTGGTGATTCTCTCCCAAAGTAGCCCATTGGATCTACACGCCCATAATAAGACCAATGGTAACTTACGGTTCCATAGTGTGGTGGTCCAAAACAAAACAGATCACGGCAAAACATAAGCTAGATCAAATTCAAAGAATGACATTTTTAAACATCACAGGTGCTATAATGACTAGAGCCATGGAGGTTATATTGAATCTCACCCCCTTGTTATATTTGTTAGGGAAGTGACCTTGATGACTCTAACACGCCTCCGCATGGTCGGTCTAGACACTAATGTAGGCACTGGCTCAACTGAACGATGCCCGTGAAGGGATGTTACGGGGGAACTTCCATTTCTACAGGCAAAAGCGGACTCAGTTGCAGCAAGGTTCGTTTTCAATAAACCTACACTATTAACATAAAGGGAACAATACCAATAAGTGGCACAGGCTGTGGCATATACTCACCAACCATAAACCTGAAAATCGGATGGACAATGGGCGCCGAACCCAGCGTGCTTCAATCCGAACTGACAGCCATAACCATAGCGGCTTACGAAATTAAAAGCCGCAACATCGCCAACCATTCGATTTGTATTTATACAGACAGTAGGCAAGCATTACTAGCCCTGAATAGACCACGCGTTACTTTGGGACTTGTACTACAATGTCATCGAGCCCTGACTAATATCTCTCTAAATAATGTGGTCAACTTAACCTGGATTAAGGGACATGAGATATCTAAAGCTAATCATACCGCTGACTCGCTGGCCAGGGTGGCTGCGGGACGGAATCTAGTTGGTCCCGTCCCCACCACTGGGTTGACAGCAACATCGATTAAAGACATCATTAAATAATACTCCCATCAACTGTTTAAAAGAAATGGGATAATACTACGAACTGCAACTTCGCAAAAATAATGCTGAGCTAACGGGCGTTTTAACTGGCCTCTGCTAGCTACGAGGAGAGCTATTTAAAATGGGTCTAACGGACACAGAATTAGGTAGTGGCTGTGAACAAGAAAATGAGACAGTGGAACACATTCTTTGCAATTGTTCCGCCCTCACATTTAAACGGAACTCCATGCTGGGCACGAACTGGCCATTACTGGCCGAAATTAGGGAGATTCCACATAAAGACGTCGTCAACTATTTCAAATCAATAGGTTGGACGACGCAGTATATCTCCCCCCCCCACAAGAGGAAGCACAAAGGACATACTGAGGTCTAGGTGCAGTGGTATATTACCACCCTCTGAACATTCAGATCAAATCACGACAAATATGCTTTACTCCTTTTTTGGAGACAATTACAAAAAGACATACTCTTCCCTGTATAATCTACTATGAGAGGAAGTCATATCGGATATAATATTTAGCTCAACTCTGTCAGGTCGAGTGGAATCGTGGAAAAATACGTAGAAATATGCAACTGGTTACAATTTACCGTGCGAAGTAAGCTTAAATCTCACGAAATCTAATAGTAAAGTACTTTTAATGAAAAATTTGGGCCTCAACGGCTCTGCTAAACTATAAATCTAATCTAAAACACATTTCCCATGCATAAATTGAGATCAGTTACACAAAAGAAAAAACTGTATACACTAGATAAAATAGTTAAGCACAAAAGGGACAGCCAAAACCTTGTCTAGTATATTCAAAAATTTTTTACTAGAATTACCTTTTAAGGTAATATATTGAATATACTAGACAAGGTTTTGGCTGTTCCTATAGTGCTTAACTATTTTATCTAGTGTATACAGTTTTTTTTTAAGCTTAAGAAAAAGTTTTTTCGAGAATATATCTGATATTGATCAATACATACTAAAAATGCTATCTTAAATAAAATTTTGAGCCCCACTGAAATAATATGCCACCTAAATAAGACAAGGATTTTACCTGATGCAATAAAAAGACTTTGCTATGGCCGACAGGCCCATATAAGAATTGGACAAAATTCTTATCTAAAACGGACAATTTTATTGTGTGTCAGAGATAACTGCCGCGTGTATGGGAATAGTGGAAGAAATCACACTGAAAAATAAGTTCATATATATTAAATAATAATTAAACTAATTTAACTTCTCCTTTAAAACATTTTGGCAATTTTAAAAACTTTTTTTATTTAAAAAGCACTAGGAATTGTCAAAATGTTTTACAGAAAAATTTAAATTAATATTTAAATACGTTTATCTCATCTACATGTAAATTTCAGTAAAGTAATTTTCTAAGTACAATCCCAAAAAGTCTATGTAATAATTTTTTCCTTATTGTCTTCTCCCTGTATTTTCCTATTACAAATTCATTTTTGCCATACATTTATGAGTTTTTAGAAAAAAAAAGTAGTAATGGGCAATAATATTAAGACTTGTAATACTTTTTTCCTTATTGTCTTCTATGTGTAGAAAAATTATTAAATACATTTTATTTTTCCCATGTTTTTCCTATTTCTAGAGCTGCAACTAATTATTTTAAATGCTTTTACATTTTTTTTTTTCATTATGAGTTTATCAGGTTGGTCGGCTGGAAAAATAAGAGGATGTTCAGTACCCTCTAATGATTACTTTCTTAATAATTAATAATTTTTAATTCTCCTGGGTTTTTTCGGTCATTTTTTTTTTAAATTAATTTGAAATAAAATTAAAACATTTCTTTGACGTTTCGATTTATTTCCAATAAAACCATCATCAGAATCTAGAACAATAAGATGTTCTTAATGTCTTTATATATACACTGAAAAAATAGAGCGTTTTGGCTCAAAGTCCCCAACGCTCTTGAGTTGTTTTTGATCGTCACTTCTTGTAGACAAGAGAAAATATTTTGCTTCAAGCGAATGTTAGTTAAGTTAAAAGAATTTATATTGAAGCTAGAAAAATGGTTCTTTTGAAACAAAAACAATATTCTCTTGTTTGTTTTTTACTGCAGACAACATCCAAAGTTCTTGTTTTAAAATCGTGGAAATTAAGCTTTTGATTCAAGGATAAATGTTTTGCATATAAAATTAAAGCTTTTGCTTTAAAATTCCTGATGTTATTGGGAAAAGACCGCGTGATTTGAAAGATCTTTTGACAAGATCACGGTAATCGATGCAACCAGTCTTTTAGCGCAAGAAAAAAAGTATAAATTTCCAGTCGTCCGCTTTTGGAGCGAGAACAACAATCCCACCACAAATGCTCACGCCGCACTACTACCCATTTTCGCAATTCGCGAAGCTGATTCCTGATCCGGTTTTACTGTTTTGAGTGTGGTGTACGTGCAACGTGAGGAATGGCGATGCAAATAAAAGAATTTTTGGACCAATGCCGTCTATGCCATTTGCTGACAAAATTTGAAGGCAAGTATGTGTATTTTGTAAAAATTGCTTGCGGTTGGAGGACATTATGTAAATTGTGAAATATTGTTTTTATTATCTTAAAATTGCAAGGTCGAGACTAACGCCGGTAATGGACGCCATGCATATTAGCCACATTTTATGACTGTACGATCAGTCAAACAGAACAAAACCATAAAAATTAATATCAGTGGCAACGATTTAACAAAAGTCATGTTAATATAAAAATGGTATGTTTTTGTTTAATCATATTTAATGGCCAATATGGCTGATATTTCTATACCTGTTTGAAGTTACAATTACAAGCCGGCATATACGTTTGTCATTATAGTATAATAAATAGGTATAACACCATGTAGGTATTTTACACCAACGTGTATAAAATTTATAGGCTCGTGTATAATATTTATATTATTTTTATACATATACACCACGGTGCATACATATGCACCATGGTCATTAAGAAAACGTACAAAAATGCATAATTCTTAAATGTTTCAAGGTATAGTGACACGGCAACTCAAATGTAAACTTTCTCTTGAGACAAGATTTTGGCGCAAATTCTTAATGTCTTTCAGTTGACCAAAATGGCTATTGGACTAAAATAATTTTCTTTTGCGCTAAACATCATGGCTTTTGTTCTAATAGGCTTACTCTTGGGAGAAAACAAAATTTTGTCACAAGACAAGTTATTTTAAAAATAGATGGCTTCGGTGTCGTTTAACGTCCTTTTTAGACAGCAATATTTTGATATTTTTTTTTCACCTATTTGTTACATCATTCTAAAACACATAGGTTAGGGTCTGAAAAAATTAATTTTTCACTCAAATTATCACAAAATAAAATAATTTCTTTATTTCCCATATAAAATGTACTAAAATAATGGCCGACTTAACATGAAAACAAGGGCGAAAAAAATACATTAGAAAGAGATAATACGATATCGTTCGTTTGGCATTTCATGGCTTGAATAAGCAACGTTGCCCAATGTTTTCTAATAATTTGTTATTATTGAAGGTGGTTTTTTTTTTCATTTGCAGCCGTTTATGAGAAAAACACATTTTCCAGGATAAAAGAATCACCCTTTACATGAGATTTTCTATGGTCATCAGTCACGCCGTATGCTTCATTTTGTTTTTTTTTGTATAACAAAACATGTGCCTACCTATAACAATTTAACTATTTTTTAAGTTTATAATAAAATCATTTTTTTAAATATCAGTTTTTTTTTCTATTCCTGGTACCTTTTTTAAAACTAAAAAAATGGCTTGAGGATGGTTCAAGTGGGGCAAAACGTAGTAAACTGCCCTCTTGGAACGAGAACATTTTTTTTAGGCCAAGGCTAAAAGCTCTTGGTACTAGATATTTAATGCTATTAAACCCAGTAAAATGATTTTAAATTAAAATTAATAACGAATTTAAAGCAAGAATAATTATTTTAAGCCAAGTCCGAAAGCTCTTGACGCTAGATATTTAATGCTATTGAACTCAGAGAAAGACTTTAAATTAAAACCAATCTCGTATTTGGAGCAAGAATAATTTTCTTAAACCAAATCCGATAGCTCTTGACACTAGATATTTAATGCTATTGAACTCAGAGAAAGATTTCAGTTAAAACCAATCCCGTATTTGAAACAAGAATAATTTTCTTAAACCAAGTCTGAAAGCTTTTGGGACTAGATATTTAATGCTATTGAACTCAGAGAAAGATTTTAAATTAAAACCAATCCCTTATTTGGAACAAGAATAATTCTTTAATGTCAAGTCCGGAAGTTCTTGCCACTAAATATTTAAAGCTATTGGATCAAGAGTTAAATCTTCAGCTGAGAACAAATTTGAATTGGTTGTTTTTTAAACAAAAGAAATTTCGCTATTGAACCAATAGAATGGGCTGTTCCCACAAGAAAAAATCCGCGATTATTTTTAAGAGAATTAGGGGTTTGGTTGAAGAGACTTCGCATTTGGACCTATTCAAAACCGAAAATCTCTTGGCTAAATGTCATAATCTTTTAGTTCAAAGGATTTGTTTTTTCAGTGTACAATTGGAAACAAAAACAAATAACAAAAATTAATTAAAGGAAACAAATATAAAGTTACATACCTTTTGCCTTTCATAAACTTACACTATCTAATAAGATTTAAAAAATTCAAAATAAAGATAAAAACCAAACACTTAAAAACTAACGGAAAATGAAAATACACTTTGTATTAAAATTCCACTATATTTGAAACTTATGAGAAAATATTTATTTCTTATGCGACTAGTTTCGCTAACACGGTAGCTTTTTCAAGACTAACTAAAATTTCAGATATTTCTTCAAAGACTAGGTATACATATTATGGTTTAGTTGAAGAAATATCTGAAATTTTAGTTAGTCTTGAAAAAGCTACCGTGTTAGCGAAACTAGTCGCATAAGAAATAAATATTTTCTCATAAGTTTCAAATATAGTGGAATTTTAATACAAAGTGTATTTTCATTTTCCGTTAAAATTATAATGGAATTCCACCGAGTATCGGCAAAGTCAGTTCAATTACTTAAAAACTAAACGATGAAACTATTACGCTTTACATCTTGAATGTTAGTGATGAAAAATATAGTATATTTTATAAATGTTGGGTCTACCCCTAACTGTACATAACTTTGGGCTTTCCAGCCCTAATAGGTGGTAAAAATTTGCATTTATTATCCTGTAATTAGGTCGTTATAGACGATACTTAGATTACCAGTGTCAGTCCTAAAATTTACAGTATTTTTTGTTTTTTGATATGAATCATTTCTTTTAGGTTTCTTTTTTATAGTTCGTTTCGTAATCTAGAATTTGAACATTTTTGAAATTAAAATTATGTAGTTCTTCTATTGCATGATTAGCGAGAGCTGTTGAATTATCTTTAATATTTCTTATGCTTGTTTTGTGTTCATTTATTCCATTTTTTAAATATTGCTTTGTTTGTCCAATATAGGTTTTTGGACAATCAAGGCAATCTATTTTATAAATGAGGTTCGTTTGATCTAATTTTGGGATTTCTGGTTTTAGTTTTGTGAAGAGGGATTTCTTAATAATAACCATTAAGTATACCTTTTACCTGTTTTATAGTATTGGAAAACCTATTATTCCATATATTTATGCATCATTTAAATGGATAAAGTTTAAATTCAAAGGAGTAACTCATGGTTAATCTGTCTGATTAACAACAATTCCACCCTATCAAAACTTTAGAAATGGTAGAGTTTATTAACAAAATTAAGAGTGTTTTTATTACGACTGTTTGGAAAAACAATATTTAACTACTGTTACGTACGTACTGTTACGTGACAGTACAGCACTTTAATAATTTCAACAAATCTAACACCTCACTACTTGGAAGTAGTATTTTTACTAGTACTTTTTACTATAGAAGAAATATTTATACAGTTTTTATTTATATATGTCCCAAAGGACATGGCACACAACATGGGATTTTGGCTCTCGAACGATTTTTTTTTAAATTTGAGTATGTTGTTACTTAGATCAATAGGAACATCTTTTAAATGGGACATTTTTGTGCAGGCCTATAGGGTAGCCCAAAAAATCACTGGGAAGTTGCAGCTTAACTGTTTATTAATTCCAATATAAACGCATAAAAAGAGTGAAATTTCGTCTAAATCCAACAATATTTCAAATATTTGTGTAGAGTTAAAATTTAATTTAAGATTTAACACACACGGGGTGGTTCAGTATCGAATAAATAATATGAATTATGCCAACTAAAATGTTAATATCGTGATATACTTGTATATATTTTTAGAAATTATACATTGTTGACAGTTTATTAAAGTATATTTAAGGTGTACCTAACAATGAAAACAGAGTTTTCATTGTTAGGTACATTTTTTTTTAAACGGAACGCTCTGTATATTTGGCCAAGTTTTAACTCTTTATTCAATTCTACATCGAAAATGTTAATAACACTATTCGTCAATAATTGCTGTTTTTTTAAATAATTAAGTAATTAATAAAGTAATTACTTTATTAGTTAAATTATGTGGCACACATAACATGGGATTCTGGCCCTCGATCGATTTTTTAAAATTTGAGTATGTTTTTTTTAAGTCAATAGGGGAACATCTTTTAAATAGAACATTCCTGTGCAGGCCTACAGGGTGGTCCAAAAAAACACTGAGAAGTTAAAGCTTCCCTGTTCCTTAATACTAATTGAAACGCCTTAAAAGCCTAACTTATCATCCAAATCCGACAAAAAAATATTTTACATACTTGCTTAGAGTAAAAAAATGCAATTTGCTATTCAACACATACAGGGTGCTTCAGTATCGAAGAAATGAACATGTTTATGCCAAGTAATATGTTAATTTCATGATATATTTATATATATCTTCAGAATTTTTACTTTTGCCAGTTTCTTGTGCTCCAAGTCAAGAAAGCGAGCTAATTTTGCGTTATAGAAATTTTAAGCCAATAATTATATAAATTAATAAATAATTTAATGAGCAATACTAAATTATTAATTAGTAATTTAGCACCAGCATTTTTTTGCGCGCAAACAATTTTAAAACGACTTATCCTAAACATATAGGTAAATCCAGGAGGCATGGTGAATGAAACCTCTTAGATACTTTACCCTGTAAATGTTCACGAAAATTATTTTAGTTATGGGTAGCTTAATTTTATTATACCTTTGTTAAAAAATTGCCAGAAAATTGTGCAGATTTTAAAACTATGTACCCCTTTATATGTCACAAAATATCTTGTGGAAACAAACAAAAAAAATCTTTAATTCCAAATATCCCTGTATATTTGGGACACTAAACCAAAATATTTTAACTTAAATTTATTCTGATAAACTGTTAGAAATGTATAATTAAGAAAAATATATACAAGTATATCACGACATTAACATATGAGTTGGCATAATAAAATTAGGGTTGCCGCGAGACACGAGATACGAGACGTCTCGTCTCGTCTCGTCTCGAACCCATTTTGTCTCGTCTCGAGAGCATTTTGTCTCGAATTTCGAGACGAGACGAGACGAGATAAAATCCTTCGAGACAAGCTCGAGACGAGACGAGACGAGACGAGACATCTCGAAAAATTTTAATGACTTAAAACTTAAGTGTAATAAATCTCCAACAATATATTTCTAGTTCTTAAGAATTCTACAGGTTGTTTAAGATTTAGTATTACAAACTTCGACAGCAGTTGGACCTTGCAAAAATAAGTTTCTATAAACATAGGTCAAGAAATGCATCGTTTTAAAACTACAGGGTGTTAAAAAAGAGAAGCTAAAATTAATTGCTTTAAAAAGTATATCATCCTGTGGTTTTATTATTTTTTAATTATTTTGAATATTTCACTCATGTACATATTTTCCCATACGAGAAGTGGTATTATGGAAAAATTACAGCGGAAATTCCACGTTGTCTAGGCAACGTGGTTTTTCCACTTACTGTCAAATTGACAATACGAAATTTTTAAATAATAATGACGTTTTGTTAAATTAATAGTTAATTTTAAGATAATAAACTTTATCTACGTTTTTGATTCATGAAATATTCTCCCTATATACCGCTCGGGCTTTAAAATTAACCAGATATTTTTTTACTCATGCGTGTTTTCTTTAAAAATTTCACTCTTCCCTCGGACTCGTGAAATTATGAGAAAACACGCTATCGTGAAAAATTATCGGTAAATAAGCACTCGTGGTATTACCCCGATAAAACAACTTAAAATACAACTATTTTGTCTCTTGATTTTTTTTAAATTTTGCATTGCTTTCAAGAAAAAAATTAAAACCGATTCTTTTTTATACCCTTTTGAAAAGTAGGAGTCTTTGTCTCTCGAAAAAAACTCAAATAACAAAAAGTTGTATTTTAAGTTGTTTTATCAAAATAATTGTTTTAAAAAATTATGTACAATTAAAGCTTCTTTTTAACTTTAGGACCCTGCGTATTTCCAATTTCGAAACGATGCATATCCGAACTTATGTTTATAGAGACTTTTTTTGCAAGATCTAACTGCTGTTAAAGATTTTAAAACTATTGCTTAAACACCCTGTATAATTATAGGAAAAATTTCTAAAAAACACTTTACCTGTGTTTTGTAATAGAGTTTATAACTTATGTTCCATTATCTTTTAGATTTGTTTTCTATTTTGTGGACATTTTTATATCACTTATATGTTCTATATTTTTATTTTAAATAAAAAAACAAATTATTAGGTTCATTATTTTATTTTTGGTTGCATATTATGGGTGTCCGTAAAGTCTGAAATCACCAATTTTTTGAGAAAACTACACAATTTAAAGAAAAGCTCAATCACGTCAACTTTTCTTTACAAGGCGTGTTATAAAAAAATATAAGCATTTATACAGGGTGTTCCATTTAAAAAAAAAATAATTCACCTTCTTACTTCTTACAAGCTTCAAACACAAAAATGAAGTAAAAAAAAAATGTCAAAACATTTTAAAAATGCAACCGCTTTATAGATCTTTAAATAGTAAAAAACATGCAAAAACTATTAATTGCCGCATCCGGAATATAACGGTGTGTCGGCAAAGTATACAGGCGGCGCGACGGCACTTTTTGATGCCTATGCAGAGGGTTGTTTTTGAATGTTTATCTGTTAGTTGAACATTTGCCGCTATTATGTTTTAAAAAGTTTTAATTTAAACTAAAAACAAACTTCTTAAAATACATGCCAGTTTGCAGCAGATTTTGCAATTAGTTTGTAGGTATATAGTGCACAGGGTGAGTTAACGATGGCGAGGAGTAAGTAATTTAATGCCTTGAATATAAGATGTGTAGATAATGTGCTTATGTAAGTATTAGGTATGTGGTTAAATAGTATGTTAAATTTTAACGATATTTTGAATTAGACAGGGCACGTCCATAAAGTATTAGGGTGCTAAAAAAGTTTTTTTTAAATTTAAAATAGAATACCTATACCTACTCATATTTTTACAGTTTTGAATTCTATTTATTTAGTTCTAGAAATTCCTGTACCTACTTTATATTCTATACTCAGAAAGTTACATAGGTATAAGAATATTACCATTTAGGATAGTTTGGGTATACCTAATTATTATGGAAAAAGTTAAAAATTGGTAAAAAAAATTGAGAATGAACATTTCTAGAATTAAACATTGAAATTAATAATGTAAAGATAAAATATGTGTGTTCCATTTAAAAAATATGTCTTTTTATCACCACCTTGTGTACTGTGCAGAAATAAAAATCGGTTTAAAAAATGTGTAACATGTACCTAAAAATAAAAATCGACGGGTCCAAGCATTTTTATTTAACTTCCGTTCTAATTTTTATTGAAATTATCCTAATCACTGTATATTAAAATTAATTTAATTGAATTAAGCCAAAACAACTCGAGACAAACGAGACAAAACGAGACGAGACGAGACAAACGTTTGTCTCGTCTCGTCTCGACCCTTGTCTCGTCTCGTCTCGAAATATATTATCTCGAAATTTCGAGACGAGACGAGACAAGGCTTTATCTCGTCTCGTCTCGTCTCGCGGCAACCCTAGGCATAATCCATATTATTTATTCGTTACTGGACCATCCTGTATGTGTTAAATGTTAAATCAAAATATTTTAACTCTAAACAAATATATAAAATATTATTCCGTTGGATTCAGACGAAATTTCACTCTTTTTATGAGTTTATATTGGAATTAATAAAGAGTTAAGCTTCAATTTCTCAGTGATTGTTGGGCCACCCTGTAGGCCTGCACAAAAATGTCCCATTTTAAAGATGTTCCTATTGATCTAAGAAACAACATACTTAAATTTTAAACAAAATCGTTTTAAAGCCAGAATCCCATGTTATGTTTGCTTGTCCTTTGAGATATATTGTGGATGACTTTTTTGAAAGCAAAAGTATTTTTAAAGCGCATATTAAGTTATATTTAACTGACTAATTCCAATTTTTTTTCTAATTCGTTGCTAAATAACAAATTTTACTTAAAAAAATAACCAATTTTTTTAACATTGAAATTTTTTTTTAATATATGCCCTAAATTTGGAGCAAGGGGTTTTCGACTCCCGTGAATCGGTCCTGCATATCCAAATTTTGCAGTTAAAAAAAGAAACCTTTTATAACAAACCTTGTATTTTCAAAAGCCACACTACGTAAAACGTCATTACGAATTAAACTAGATATTTTTCTAACAAGTGCGAAAACTGATTTTTCGCACGCGACTGCCGTTGAACGAACGACACAAAGCGGAGTTCGCCCAAGCATTCAATGCGAAAAAATGGCTTTGCGCATGCGTTAGGAACAATATTTTCCTACGAACTTCAGATAACAACAAAAATAAAACATATTGTTGCTAAAAGAAAAAAATCTAACTTATTTGTCAAAATCAACAGATACCGTACTGTCGCCTAAATTTATATTCACTCATTATTAAACGGGGTAATTTAAAAACTTGTTTTTTTTTATTTTTACCAAAATATTGAAAACTACGAAAAAACTAAGACAACAGGAAATTCACTAAAATTTGAAACCGCTTCGTATGTTGCATAAAATTGTCTACAGCTACTAAAATGTGTATAAATCTTCTTTACCTATAAGATTTAGGAGTAGTTTTTTTTCACACCGAATGCAAAAAAGTGCAACTTTGCGCACGCGAGTGAGAGCGCATAGTTCACGCTCGTAAGAAAAATAAAATATATCGTCATTCTAAACAGTTGTAACGGGATGGCATATGTCAAGTTGGTCAGCTTCAGTTCAAAGGATTTCAAAGAAACTTGTTCGCAATGACATTCTACGAGTGTGACTTTTAAATAGACAGATTTATAATAAAGTAAATTGTCCCCCAGGATCGCAGATTAACTAAATAAGTAAAGAATTTTTTTAATTTTAATGAGAATAGAAACTTTCATTGCTTTTTTTAATTAGAAAAATATAAATAAGACAAAAAATAAATTACTTACTTTCAGAAAAATATGAGTTTTCTTTTACTTTTAAATAAACACCATTTTAAAATGGCTTGTCAGAATCGCGCCAAAATTTAAAAGCATACTGCATGAGACAGGATATTTAAAATAAAGGGTACAGGGGAAAACGGGCTAAGGCAATTTTAAGCGAAATTAAGATACTGACGTCATCCGACAGAAAATATTGTTAAATTTTGCTCTAAAAAAATACCTGACAAGAATGAGATAAATCAGAAAATATAAAATAAAAAAAATGTTCCTACCGGGAAATCCGTGCGGTACTGAGCCAAAATGGGCTATGTCACGTTTTTATCTGTCTATTCGGCAGGTTGTGGTCGCTATTTTAAACACTTTTGTGTTATTTTGTGTCCAATACCAACTTCGGCCAAGAAATTGACCAATTACCAGAGTTTTTTAAAGTTGTGTGAAAAAGAAGCTCAAGATTATTTTACTTCACTGGTCCTAAATTAACTGGGAATATGGGAAAATTCTTTTCTATAAAGAAACTTTTAAAGTTAACGAAAAAAATAATCTAGCTTATTTTCTTGCAGTTTGTATTCTTCTCTGGGAGCATTCTTGATTTACTATCGAAGGCAGCGCCTCTTGGGCTTTTTGTTCCTAATCTCCTCTTTTCCTTTTATATTAATATAATATCAATATCCCATTAGTCTTTTTCCTTTTACAAGTCTGGATAACCCCGAGACTGGTTGGTTGATATATTTTCGGTTCCCAAATAATGTCTGTCTTTTGTGATTGAACGCTCCACATTCGCACAGGACATGATATTTTTTTACACTTATAGAAATATTAGGTTTTTATTTTGGGTAATTAGATTTATGTATTGTACCAATGTACCAATGTACCAAAGATTATTTTTAAGTTCATTTTTGTTTCACTTTATTAGTTATATAGGCATAAAGCTGGATGTTAAGTGAAATAAACATACTTCACAAAACAAAATTGTTATAAATTCAGGGAAAACGGGTCACTACCAGTTATCAATAAATTGTTGATTTTTTATCAGTAATTCTTTTTAAAATGCTTACAGTTTATGATCTACAGATCTTAGATGGTTGGAAAACATAGGGTAAAAAGAAAATTTTATTGATGTTTATAATATAGTGAGATAAAATCTATAACTTACTACTTTATCTCACTTGGAGTTATGGGTCACTTATAATATGACAGTTCTGGATAAAAGCCTTTAAAATTAAAATTGGGTGCTCAGTTTCTCTTTTCTCTTAAATACTTTTATAGATCACAACAAAATTTTATAGTGAATTTTAAAAACTACTGCGTAAATATTATTAAGCACACTTATTTAACGTTGATTTTTGGCCAA